>NW_020871341.1:132382-144882 GCF_003789085.1 Penaeus vannamei | reverse complement strand
TTATTCTGATATTACGTGCTCTTTTACTTTATATTATTTTTATATTCTGATTACGTCTTTTATTTATATTTTTTATGTCTGATTTACGTGTCTTTTATTTATATTTTTTATTCTGATTTACGTGTCTTTTATTTATTATTATTATTATTTCTGATTACGCGTCTTTATTTACTATTATTTTTTTTATTCTGATTTACGTGTCTTTATTTATTATTATTTTATTTGATTTATTATTTACTATTTTTATTCTGATTTACGTGTCTTTTTATTTATCATTTTTTATTCTGATTTACGTGTCTTTTATTTATAATTATTTTTTTTCTATTCTGATTACGCGTCTATTTTATTTACTATTATTTTTTTTATTCTGATTTACGTGTCTTTTATTTATTATTATTTTTTATTCTGATTTACGCGTCTTTATTTAATTATTTTTTTATTCATTATGTGAATTTGTCTTTTATCTATTTGATTTATTATTATTATTTTTATTCTGATTTATTATCTATTATTATTTTTTTTCTGATTACGCGTCTTTTATTTACTATTAATTTTATTCTGATTTACCGGTCTTTATTTATTATTATTTTTTATTCTGATTACGCGTCTTTTATTTAATATTATTTTTTTTTATTCTGATTTATCGTGTCTTTATTTATTATTATTATTTTTATTCTGATTTACGTGTCTTTTATTTATTATTATATTTTTTATCTGATTTTTGTCTTTTATTATATTATTTTTTTATTCTGATTTACGTGTCTTTTATTTATTATTATTTTTTTTATTCTGATTTACGTGTCTTTTATTTTTATTATTTTTTTATTCTGATTTACGTGTCTTTTATTTATTATTATTTTTTTTTTATTCTGATTTACGTGTCTTTTATTTATTATTATTTTTTTATTCTGATTTACGTGTTTTTATTTATTATTATTTTTTTATTCTTATTTATTCTTTACGTGTCTTTTATTTATTATTATTTTTTATTCTGATTTACGCGTCTTTTATTTACTATTATTTTTTTTATTCTTGATTTACGTGTCTTTTATTTATTATTATTTTTATTCTGATTTAACGTGTCTTTTATTTACTATTATTTTTTTTATTCTGATTTACGTGTCTTTTTTTTATTATTTTTTATTCTGAATTTACGTGTCTTTTATTTAAATTATTTTTTTATTTCTGATTTTACGCGTCTTTTATTTTATATTATTTTTTTTTATTCTGATTTACGTGTCTTTTATTTATTATTATTTTTTATTCTGTTTACGCGTCTTTTATTTAATATTATTTTTTTTTATTTCTTGATTTATGTGTCTTTTATTTATTATTATTTATTTTTATTCTGATTTACGTGTTATTATTATTTTTTTATTCTGTTTACGTGTCTTTTATTTTATTATTATTTTTTTATTCTGATTTTACGTGTCTTTTATTTATATTATTTTTTTTATTCTGATTTAGTGTCTTTTATTATTATTATTTTTTTTTCTGATTTACGTGTCTTTTATTTTATTTTTTTTATTCTGATTACGTGTCTTTATCCATTTTTTTATTCTGTGTCTATTATTATTTTTTTTATTCTGATTTACGAGTCTATTTATTTATTATATATTTTTTTATTTGATTTACGTGTTATCTATTATTATCTTTTTTTATTCTTGATTTTTACGTGTCTTTTATTTTAATTATTATTTATTTTTTATCTGATTTACGTGTCTTTTATTTATTATTATTTTTTTTCTGATTACGTGTCTTTATTTTATCATTTTTTTTTTTCTGATTTACGTGTCATTTATTATATTTTTTTATTCTGATTTACGTGTCTTTTAATTTATATTATCTTTTTATTACTGATTTACGATGGTCGATTTATAAATATTTTTTTATTCTGATTTACGTGTCCTTTTATTTATAAATATTAAGGAATTTACTGTGTCTTTTTATTTAATTTATTAATTAATTTTTATTCTGATATTAACGGTTCTTTTATAATATATATTTTATTCTGAATTAGCTTGTCTTTGTTATATTTCTCATTTTTTTATTCTGATTTAACGTGATCTTTTATTTATTATCATTTTTTTATTCTGATTTACATATGGATGTTCGTAAACAAGTATACACCCAATATACAAATGGCTGACATAGTTACGTATGATAATAACTCGGAAATGGCTGACGGAAGTATGTATGAATCGGCCTTACAGATTTAAGCAGTAAATTGTATATATTAGTTGTTATTTACACACCAATGCACCCACAGCACATATCCAGCCACCATCCACTCCCAACAGAACATATGCACGTACCCACACCCATATCCACATACCCACACCCATAGGCATATCTAGCCACACATACAATACAAAAAAAATTAAATGTAAAAAAAAATGATTTTTTTTTATAAACTAAGAAAATGAAATCTACGATATGCTATATACTTCGTTAATATGTATGGCCCTGATTCACAAATACTTCGCTAATCATTTCTTTCTTTAGGAATAAGTATGAAGATGTGCCTCTTAGTCTGCGAGAGGGATGTGTTCATGTGTATCTTTTTGAATTAATTTTCTGTTTATGAAAAAAAAACTTCGTGTGTATTTTTTTTTTTCATCTAATTTCTTAAACTGTGAAAAAAATATGTTCATGAGATGTTTCATTCAATTTTCTTAGTTTATAAAAAAAGTTCATGTGCATTTTGTTTCATCTAATTTTCTTAAACTATGAAAAAAATGTTCACGTGTATTTTTTGTTTCATTTAATTATCCTTAAACTATGAAAAGAAATGTGTGCATGTGCACTTTTCCATTTAATATTCTTTGTTCATGAAAAAACGTGTTTCATGTTTATGAAAATGCGAGTTCGCCGATGATGTTGACGAATCGCGGGCGCAGGGCAGCCGCAACACCGGCGTGACAAGCGTTTGAGCAGCGGACGACTACCGCGAGAGTGCCGATACCTGGCGATTTTTTTACGTGGCGATTGTGTCTCGCCGATGGTTTTAAGGTTGTCCCTTAATTTACCGGCGTTTTTTCCGGGGCTTCCTCGTCATCAGCGCACCTAAAGTAAGCCGGCGCTCCATCAGGGAACCGCCGGCGCGACTGACGAAGGAGTAACTCACCACCAACGTTTGGGCTTCGAATTTCCAAGTCCGTTGCGCTACTTTTCCGTTAGACCTGTCAGACCAGGACTTTAAAAGGATTGTTTTAACTGCTAGCTTCAAGATCTTTTTAGAGAGACACATTCTGAAATAAAATATCAAGTACCTAAATATTTAAATAACCGAAAAAAAGATAAAAAAAAAGATACGTAACCCTTTCACTGTGGTAAACGTCCTATCCTCTGGTTGGCTGCTTCTGAAAAGGGGCGTTTATGCTCCCATACACGACGTAAAATATAACTAAATGGAATCCCTTTGATGCAGTTGGCCCTGGGGAGCGAGAGAGGCCACACGCATCCTCTCTCGCTCAGAAAAAGGTAGAACACAAGAGCACGCACATACAAACGTATAGTACAGTTAGATACGCACGCATGCACACACACACACACACACACACACACACACACACACACACACACACACACACACAACACACACACACACGACTGCGTTGTGGGTGGCCATAACTTTTTTTTTTTTTTTTTACATCAGCTACTAAAAACCCGCGTATTTCTGGGCAAAGAAAGAAAGAGTAAAAAGAACACAAAAAATCCCCTAATTAGTTTTAATGGTGGACTTATAACACTCTTTAACGAGCAACAAACCATTCCATATTTGTCTAAAGAGCTTGAAATGGCGCGGTGCGAGGCTCATATATTTTCCTGGTCCGAATGTGCTGGTAATTGTTTTCAGTTCCGAGTAAATCGTTCGTAAGCCATTTCAATCGGTTTGAAACACGCGATTTTTCTCTCCTTTTAAAAAAAAAAAAAACGTCATGAGTCAATTGCAAGTCGGGTTCGAAGTGTTTGGTTTGGAATTGGACCGAAAGAGATGTATGTTTTGATTTATAGAATTTGGAACTTTTTAAAGGAAGTATTGTATTGGTTTAGCTTTTCGTTGTCCGGATTCGTCGACGCGCATGAACTGGTAGGTCTGCAAGCAACTTATCCGAATCCCCTTAAACGACAACGAAGTCAGCTCCTCTAAACCCTACGTCGACAGGACCCATCGAACGTGAAGCCCCTAATTACAGGCCTAATGCACTCCGACGAAAAGCTAATCAGTACCCGGGGACCCTCGCGTCTTAGCAACAGGCGCCCTGAGCAAAGTGCCTCTCTCAAGCCCTCGCCACGGGGACGGAATCTGACAAGTTCTCTCCGCCGCCATTACGCCCGAGTCAGCTGTAGGTGGCGGGAATGAGCGGGAATTATTATTATTATTATTATTGTTATCTACCTATATGTCCCATTTGGATTGGACTTTTTGATTAATTAGAGCGGTAATTATTGGGAGTGGATGTCATTTAACCCTCTCTCGCTCTCTCTCTTTCTAGTGGTGCATTCACACACACACACACACCACACACACACACACACACACACACACACACACACACACACACACACACACACACACACCACACACACCACACACACACACACACACACACAGCACACACACACACACACACACACACACACACACAAAGCCACGCCCCTCCTTCCCCCCTCCACAACGCACTCACGCACGAATTCACATCAATTTAATACATATATATATCACTGTATAAACATAAGTATTCATCAACGAATTTAACTGTCGACCGGAAGCGCCCAGCAGGAGGGTTCCAAGCAGTCAGCGACCCGATAAAACGAGCAGGATTTTTTTTTTTTTTTCATCGGAATTTTTGGTTCCCGGTGTTGTGTTTGGGCAGAAGCTCGCGGTCTCTGTGGGGCAAAGCGGAAAGAGAAAGGGAGGGAGGGAGGGAGAGAGGAGAGAGAGAGGAGAGAGAGAGAGAGGGAGAGAGAGAGAGAGAGAGAGAGAGAGAGAGAGAGAGAGAGAAGGAGAGAGAGAGAGAGAGAGAGAGAGAAGAGAGAGAGAGAGAGAGAGAGAGAGAGATGAGAGAGAGAGAGGAGAGAGAGAGAGAGAGACAGAGAGAGAAAGAAAGATGAGAGTGAGAGAGGAAGGAGAGAGAGAGAGGAGGAGGAGAGAGAGGAGAGTGGAGAGAGGAGAGAGGAGAGAGGAAGAGAGGGAGAGGGAGAGGAGAGAGGAGAGAGGAGAGGAGAGAGAGGGAGAGGGAGAGAGGAGAGGGGAGGGAGAGGGAGAGGGAGGAGAGAGAGAGTGAAATAAACAGAAGACAGACGACAAATAGGCAGTCAGATAGACAAAACACACAGAGATAAATTGGGAAATATATAGAGATGTACAACACAGAAGAAAATAAATACAGAAAGAGATAAAAAATAGACAAAGAAAAATAGGTCAAAGAGAATAGGGGAAGAGAAGAAAAATCCCATCTACCCCCCCCTCCCCCCCCCTCCACCAAACAAAAAAAAAAAAGAAAAAAAAAGAAAAAAAGAAAAAAAAAAAAAGAAAAAAAAAAAAAAAAGAAACGTCTTTCGCTCGAGGTCTTTGGTAGATACACGAGAAAAATGATGGGGGGGGAGAGACCAGAAAAAAAAAAAAAAAAGATATTTATCTCACTGTATATAGCAAGAGGTGTGAGTTGGCAAATAGAAAAGGAATTGTTACTATTATTATTATCATAATTTTGATTATCATTATTATTATCGGCAATATTGTTACCATTTTGTTTTTGTTATCAATGTTATTATTGTTATATTATCATCATTATCATTACTGTTGTTTTTATTACTACTGTTTTTATCATCATCATCCTTTTTATTAGCAGCAGTAGCATTATCATAATCATTAATGCTATTATTGTCATTGTTATAATTATCATTATCATTATTGTATTCATTATTATCTTTATCATTCATTCATCATCATTAATTATCATTATATATTATTGTTATTATTATCATTATTATCTTTATTATCATATTTCATCATCATCATATTGTCATTATTGATGATAATGATGATGATGATGACTATTGTTATCGCAATTATTATCATTAGTAGTATTATCATGATTACTGTTATTATCATAATTGTTGTTGTTATTATTGTTATTATCATTACATTATGTTATTATATTATTGTTATCATTATCATCATTTATTATTATATCATTATTATTATTATCATCATCATCATTCATTATCATTATTATTATTATTATTATTTTATTATTATTATTATTATATCATTATTATTATTATTATTATATTATTTACTATTATCAATATTATTATCATTATTATCATAATTATCACTATCATTCACTCTCCTCCTATTTCTTGTAACCTCTTCCGCTTCCACACCTAAAGTCATGTGACAAAAGTGAGTTAAGTGGCTGACTAATTTTTTCCTTTGTCTTTTTCTGAGAGAATTAATTGTTTACCTCTTATGTGAGACTGGAGAGAGAGAGAGAGTGAAAGAGAGGAGAGGTGTGTGTGTGTGTGTTGAGAGAGAAGAGAGGAGAGAGAGAGAGAGAGAGAGAGAGAGAGAGAGAGAGAGAGAGAGAGAGAGAGAGAGAGAGAAGAGAGAAAGAGAGAGAGAGAGAGAAGAGATATGTAGTGTGGTGTGTGTGTGTGTGTGTATGTGTTGTGTGTGTGTGTGTGTGTGTGTGTGTGTGTGTACATTTTTATTTATATATGCTGCAAACACACACACACACACACACACACACAACACACACACACACACACACACCCACACACACACATATATGTTTGCAGCTCTGTCTTGCCCCACACACCAAGTGCAGAGAAGGTTTCCCGGGGCTCGCTTAGTCGCGGCAATTTAGATTGTTGAATAAAACTTGTGACTCGGAATTCGGTCGCTTTATTGGCCCGGACGTGTCGGGTGGCGTGAACTCCCGTAGAACTGACCGGAAGGAGGGTCGTGTGCCCGGAGAGGTTTGTGAAAGCGGGCGCGTCGGTCCGTAGACTTTCAAAGATAGCGACCGTGTCCGTGGAAGTTTCATTAGTCGATTTTTAAGCGGTTTTTCGCTGGTTTTACGTATTTCCGTTATCCGTTCTTCTTATTCCAGCTTGTTTTGCCCCGTGATTTCCCTGATATACTTCCTGCCCTGCCTTGCGATCGGGACTTAGCACACCAAGATCGTGGGTAAAATAAGAATTGCTAAGTGTCCCCTCTATGGGTCCCACTGTCCCTTTCAGAAACCTTTACGGCGTCGTTCCCACAGCGCGGGAGAGAACACGTGTGGGTTCCCTTCCCCGACCCTCTCTCCGTTTCTTTTTTTGCTCTTTTTCCCATCCTTTTGGCCGTATCCTAATGGCCTGTAAGCAAGCGTTCTTACGTACATACCCCATAGGGCCTCAGGGATATTTGAAAAAGATATTATGGAAAAAAAGTCTAATAAATGGATATTTTCCTGCACTGTATGGTAACTATATCTAACTGGAATTGCAGGTAAAACAGGGAATTAACTGATTTCCTAGTTCTACTTATTATTCAATTATTAATAAAGTTTTTTTTTAAATTCTAATCTCAATTGTTATATCTTTGAAACAATATGTTACAGGTGCATAGTCCTTTATGTAAACTGTGTTTTGTAGTGTATTCGAAAAATATAAAACTTGTTCGTGTTAATGAGCAAAATTTGTTCTATTTTTTGGGAGTATATATTCGTGTGCTTTTGTGATTTTAAACCAAAAAGAACGTGGTTTTAATGAGTTTCTCGTCGTAGGCATCTCTATTTATAGGCGGCGGCTCATTTAAAGCAGAAGCGGTATCGGGTTCGCCTGCGATTCAGCCTTCGGGGCTCGCGGTCCTCCTGCGATGTGTGGATGGAACGGGGTATACACACACAACACCAACACACACACACACGCACACACACACACACACACACACACCACAACACACACACACACACACACACACATACACACACACACACACACACACACACACACACACACACACACACACACACACACACACACGAAGACTGGCTTGATCCATCGCAGGCCATTCTGCTCAGCGTCCATTTTCGTCCCGGAGATAAAAGCTCACAAAACACAAGTCAGTTGTATAGAAATACTCGCTCCTTTCCTTCCTTCCTGCCTTAATCTGTCTCTCTTTCTTTCTCTCTCTTCTCTCTCTTCGTCTCTGTCTGTCTGTCTGTCTGTCTGTCTTCTTTCTCTCTCTTCTCTCTCTCTCTCTCCTCTCTCTCTCTCTCTCTCTCTCTCTCTTCTCTCTCTCTCTCTCTCCTCTCTCTCTCTCTCTCTCTCTCTCTCTAATAAATAATAACAATGATAAAGTCAACAGTGGTAGTAATAATGATAATAATAATAGTAATAATAGTAATGAAGATAATGACAACATCAACAAAAACGGTAATGATAATAATAGTGATATTGATGATAAGATTAATAATATAAATTATGATAGTATCAATGATAATGATGCAGATAGCAAGAATGATAAGGGTAATGATAATGTAGGATCAGTGATAATGATGATAAAATAATAATTATAGCGATGATAATGTCGATACCAATAACAATAATGATAATAACAAAAGGCATAATAAGGACCGTGATGATAATGCAGGTAATAACGAAAGGGGCAAAATGGTGCCTCCGTTTGCCTGTCTCAGCAACGGTGTTCTCCACGCAACTATTTTAATCAACGCTGTTACTGTGTTCCCGTTAATGAACAGAAACCCTTAATTATTAATTATTGAATTATTAATTATTAATCATTAATGATTAATTATTAAACCCTTATTAATCTTCGCTGCACGGTCTCCTTTTAACCATTTCCAGGGGCTGTTTCTACCTGTTTTATCCGAAATGTTCTCTCGTGTCTGTTATCGTGTTATGCCTCTTCCCGTTTTCTTCTCTGCTGGGTCTATTAAATGTCTACTCTCGGTTTTCTTCTGTGTTATCCTGAGTATCATTCATTTATCTATTTCTATTGCGTATCTTAAAATCTAAGAGTTGTCTTATTTCAACCTTTTAACAAGCTTATTTACTCCTTGTTACACATTTTCCTTATAGAGACTTTATTATTCACTAAATAAAATTATCTCTATGATTTCATTAGCAAAGACGTATTTCTACATAACATTAAGAAAGAATATTTACTCATTATCTAATCACTGATTCATTATCATTATTATTATTTTCATTCTATTTTCTTCTTTTTCGTTTTTGTTTTGGTTATCTGTTTAACAATAGCTCTCTCTTACCTTCACCTCCTTTATACCATTAATTTTTAACATGCAGAGAAAGATAGTTTTTAACAGAAAACTAAATAGATAGATGGATAAACAGAGATAGATAGATTTATTTTATTTTTTTTTAAAAACAGACCCGGCCCCCTTTTAAAAAAAATATAAAGATTTAAGAAATTTGGGGGGGAAAATTAAACAGAGATAGATAGGTTTTAGCAGAAACTAAATAGATAGATAAACTAACAGATAGATAGATTTTCAGCAGAAGCTAAATATATAGATAGATTAAACTAGACAGATGATAGAATTTTTTATCAGAAGTAAAATGGATAGATAAACTGACAGATAGATAGAATTTTTAGCAGAAGCTAAATAGATAGAAATACTGACAGATAGACAGATTTTTAGCAGAAAGCTAAAATATAGAATAGATAAACTGACAGAGATAGATTTTTAGAAGAAGCTATATAGATAGACAGACAAATCGATATATTTTTAGCAGAAACTAGAAGAAGATAGCAATAAACACAGAGATAGATAGATTTTTAGGAGAAGCTAGATAGAGATAGGTAAACAGACAGATAGATAGCAGAAGCTTGCGTTACGAGAGAGAGAGAGAGAGAAATATCTAAGCAGAAGTAGTTATTCTACGATATATACGAAGCTGGTCTATAGGGAGGACAGAAGGAGGGGGCGGTAGCTAGTTAAAAATACACATTATAAAGGCGTTCTTAGTACGTAAGATGAAAATAATAATGATAAAGTCAACAGATATTAATAATGATAATAGCAATAAAACGTTAATGATGATAATGATGATGATAGCAATGGCAATGCATAAACAACAACAAGAATGGAATATAGAGCAAATGAAACCTTTCGTTCGATCGACATTTTCCCTTTTCATGACAAAGCGGTTCCCTGAGCGAACCGACCACCTGAGGTCGCGCTGACCTGTGCCATCTCCGCCTCTGTCCATTCGCGCTCCAATTTCCCCCCCTTTTTCTCCCCCGCCCGCGCCCTCTCGCCGGTCCCGTTGTGGGCGCGAACCTCTATCACACCTATAATGAATTCCATTATCGTTTACCTATACTTTGCAAGGGCGGAATGGCCACCAATAGAGGCATGAACTGAAATGCGGGAATTGCTGTTGGCTCCCTCGTTTCTCTCTCTATTCTCTTCTCTCTCTCTCATTCTCTATATCTCTGTCTCTTCTCCTATGCCTTCTCTCTCTCTTCTCTCTCTGCTCTCTCGTCTCTCACTCTCTCTCCTCCTCTCTCTCTCTCTCTCTCCTTCTTCCTCTCTCTCTCTCTCTCTCTTCCTCTCTGCCCGACGCGCATTCCTCCCTGGCCAAACGTCTCAGTCTCTCTCCCTCATCTCCAATTCCTCATCTACCCATCTCGTCTTCTCTCCCTCTCAGTCTCTCCTCTCTCTCTCTCCCTGTCTCTCCTCCTCCCTGCTCACCTGTCCTACTCCTTCCTCCGTAGAACTCCCACTCCCCTCCTACCCTCCCATTTCCTTCACTCCCCATCCCCCATCCGTTCTTCCCTCCCGCCTCCTCTCTCTGTTCCCACTTACTCTGTTTCCTTCCTTCTTTCGCTTCGTTCCCTTTCCCGATGGGAAAGAATAAGAAGGAAGAAGGCGTTAAATGGTCAGAAATAAGGAAAAGGAAGAGGGAGAATTGAAGATAAGACATATGAACACAAGGATTATTGGATATTGATCAAAGGGGAAAAAAAAAGTTGTTTGGGAAAGGAAGAAAGAGAAAAGACTGAGAAAAAGAGAAAGTGAGGAAGGAAAACATATGATAAGAGAGAATGAGAGAGAAGAGCGAGCGAGAGAGAGAGAGAGAGAGAGAGGAGAGAGAGAGGAGAGAGAGAGAGAGAGAGAGAGAGAGAGAGAGAAGAGAGAGAGAGAGAGAGAGAGAGGAGAGAGAGGAGAGAGAGAGAGAGAGAGAGAGAGAGAGAAGAGAGAGAGAGAGAGAGAGAGAGAGAAGAGAGAGAAGAGAGGGAGAGAGAGAGAGAGAGAGAGAGAGAGGAGAGAGAGAGAAGAGAGGACAGACAGAGAGAGAGAAGAGAGATAGAGAAGAGGAGAGAGAGAGAGAGAGAGAGAAGAGAGAGAGAGAGAGAGAGAGAGAGAGAGAGAGAGAGCGAGAGAGAGCGAGAGTGACCTAAAAGCCTATGAATAATGAACCCTCCCATACGGGCCGCTCTCGCCCTCTCCCGCAGCCGCCTCCGCGAGAACGGCCGTCTCGTTCCCGGCCGCGAGCCGTAACTGCGGCTGACAGCATTATTTTATCTTTTCCTTTCGGTAATTTCTGCGACAGGGAACGGGGAGGGAAGGCCGGGAGGGAACGGGGAGGAACGAGAGAGGGAACAACGGGGAGGGAACGGGGAGGGAACGAGGAGGGAAAGGAGGGGGAGGGTGTTCTGTCTAAAGGAGGAATGCAGGACACGAGAGTTAAGAAAGGTTTCAGCTGACAAGTGGCTGCAGATATGTGCATGGGTTTACATGTACTCTTAGAAGATCAATACGCACATAGAGGCACTCGCACATACTTGCAAATAAGCAAATGAACTCAGACATGTGCATATTCACAGCATGGTGTGCGTGCGGACACACACATAAAACACGCAAACACACTACACACACACATAAACAGACAGACACACACACTGCGAACACTGTACACTAACATAAAGACACACACACACATAAACAGACAGCACACACGCTGTCTGACACACAATAAACAGACAGAAACACAACATATTATACTGACCGGAAACACAACAGTCACAGCCACACACAAACAGACACACAAACACACACACAAACACACACACACACAAACAGACACACACAACACACACACATCCACAGGAGGACCGTCCAATCAGACACAACACACACACACACACACAATGCAGACAGCACACACAGGATGAAGGAAGAGAGAAGGAGTGCAGGCCAAGAAAGTAGTGAGGAGAAGGTGTATGGTTGGATGATGATTCGATGAAGAGAAGAGGAAACACACAGCAACATCCACACACACACAGCAACCAACCCCCCTCAGCGCCCCACGCCATCCAAACCCCTCCCCCTCCTCCTTCTGTACATCCCTCGGCCCTGGTATCACGCTCTCCCCGCAACCTGGCATCCCTCCGCCTCACCCACCTCCTTCCAACCACCCACCCCCCCTCTCCCTCTCCCACTCTC
>NW_020871341.1:122704-131194 GCF_003789085.1 Penaeus vannamei | reverse complement strand
AAAAAGTGATGATGCGTGATTGACAATACTTATCAGATAGAGAAAATATAAGAAATGTGATTGTGGGTACTATGATTAAAAAGATGCAATATTCCTACTAATGATGAACAGTACATCTGAGAATTTTAGGGAAATCGTCGGAGAAGCGAGGCAGCTGAGAGCGAGAGAGAAGGAGCGAGACGAGAAGAGGAGATGAAGAGAAACTGCCTTCGCGAGAATGGAGCCTGCGAGAGAGAGGAGCAGAGGAATCAGGAGATAATGAGATATCCAAGACAGAAAGAGAAGAGACGAGAGAAGAGATAGTAGAGAAGATTAGCCCTAATCATCATAACACGTCTGTACGAATATACCTCCAAAAAGTTACCATTTCGTCGGGTGGACTCAAGCTTCGGTCTGTCAAACAGCACTTTGAGCGATCTGAATTTCATAAGTCAGATTTTGCGGAATACGATTAGCATGACGGCTCTCTCGCTTCCCAGAGCAGGGGCGACGGAGGATGGAGAGAGGCCGGAGGCAGGAGGGAGGAGGGGGAGGAGGCGAGAGGAGGAGAGGAGGCGAGAGGAGGAGAGGAGGCGAGAGGAGGAGAGAGCGAGAGGAGGAAGAGGAGCGGCGGAGGAGGAGGGAGGCGCGCAGAGGAGGAACGGAGGCGAATAGGAGGAGAGTGGCAGATTGGGCGGAGGAGGCGGAGAGGAGGAGGAGAGGCACGAGCGAGAATTGGTGAAGATGGGATGGGAGGATTTTTTCTTTCTTCTTTCTTGTAAGAACGCACATACGCATATACAAGGCACACACACATACACACACGACACACATGCACATACGCTATACAAACGCACACACCACAAACACACACGCACACACACACACTTACACCAACCACCACACACACACACACACACACACACACACACACACACACACACACACTTACACCAACACACAACAACACCAACACACACACACCACACAACCACTTTACACCACACACACCACCACCGCCACACACTAAAACAGACATTCTCAGTCCTTCCGTTCATCATTACTCGCCAGAATTCTGAACTAATTTGCAAGTCACATCAGTTCAAAATATGACATCTCCCTTTCATGTAAATGCGATATTAATCCACAGCGAAAAGAGGGAGGAAAAGGAGAGGAAGGAGAAATGGAGGAGGAGGAAGTGGGAGAGGAAGAAGTGGAATGGAGGAGGAGGAGGAAATAGGAGGAGGAATAGGAGGAGGAGGAGGGGAAGAGGAGGAAGGAATGGAGGAGGTGGAGGAGGAATAGGATGATGATGATGTGGAAAAGGAGAAAGGAGGAGGAGGAGAAAGGGCGAATAGGAGGTGGACGAAGTGGAGGTGGAGGAGGAGGAGGAGGAGGGGAGGAGGAGGAGGGGAGGAGGAGGAGGAGGAGGAGGAGGAGGAGGAGGAAAGGAGTTGGAGGAGGAGGATGAGGGAGGAAGAGGAGGGAGAAGGAGAAAGAGGAATAAAGATAAGGTAGTGGAATAGTGATAGACTAGAAGATGGAAGAAAAACAAAGATGAGATCTGAAACATAAAGAGAAATAAAATATAAAAGAGAAACAACAACACAAAAATGAGAAAAGAGAAAATAAATATGATAAAGCAAAACTGCACCAAAGTCGGAAAGGGAAACACACACAAACACCCAAACCCGAGCCTCTGCCACCGAGCCCCAAGTCATTCAGAAAGTCGAGAGGAATTTGCAAATGACTAAATCAACCGACCGCAAAAAAAAGTGCTCATGTCAGCGTGTCAGAAAGATTCGCGCAATGAATATACAACGTGCAAGGTCTGTGAGGGACTGTGGGATAGGCGGGCGGTTCTCGGGGGGCCTAATCACGGTGGGTCAGGGAGGGAGAAGGATAGATCGGCGGATGATATAAATTTGGGGATTAAATTGATTTGTGTGTTGTGGACGACGGTTTTTTTTTTGTTTTTTTTTGTGAGAGTGATGGTGGGTTTCGATTTTGTATTTATGAGGAGATTGTAATGATGGCTGGGATTATGATACGATATCGTGTTACTACTAGGATGGGGGGTGCACTCTATTAGGATGCAGGGTACAATATATTACGTCATATGATGTAATATGGGAATTCAGTAATGTAATAAGATGCAGTCTAGCATAGTACAAGCAACGGGCATGCAATGAGACTATCACGCCTACGTCAACAACAACAACAAAAAGAACATCAACAAAAACAAAAACATCAACAATAACAACAAAAAGAACACCAACAAAAACAAAAGCATCAACAACAACAAAAAGACATCAACAATAACAACAAAAAAGAACATCAACCAAGGAACAACATAACAACAAAAACAAAAAACAAACACACAACAACAAAAAGAACATCAACAAAACAACACCAACAAAAAACAAAACAATCAACAACAACATCAAACACATCAACAACAAACGCAACATCATCAACACAAAAAGCATCAACAAAAACAAAAACATCAACATAACAACAAACAACAACAAAACAACAAACATCAACAAAACAACTCAACAACAACAACAAAAACAACATCAACAACAACAACTTCCCCAACATTAACTATTAATCTTACTTCTACCTCTACGAAAAGGTTTCGCCTCTCACTACCATCGGCAACATGGTAATACCGCTCGATTTATCCCCATTTCTGCCATTACGAGAAGCATCCCGCAAAATGCTGCATTGGTTTCGCCGTCGGTCAAAACAGCGTCCTCATTTTCGTTCAGATACGGCTCTCGGAAGTCGCTCTATCCCTCAATGGACGCTTATGTCAGATCTTTTTCTGTTTAATCTCCCGGTTATTCAATGGACGCTTAAATCAGATCTTTTCTGTTTAATCGCTCGGTTTCTCAATGGACGCTTAAATCAGATCTTTTTCTGTTTAAATCGCCCGGTTTCTGATCAACAATCGAGTTTCTGTGACGGCTGCTAAGTGCGTCGGCGAGCTAAAAGGCTGCCAGGGCTGCTGATCGCTCGAGCAAGCACTGGGATGCACGGGAAGGGAGGAGGCGCTGTACACAGGGACTCGCACGAGGGTCTACGGGTAGATGTATCCACACGCCACATGCAAATACACGTACGCAAAACACACACGCACGCACGCACACATACGCACAAGCAAACACACATACACGCACGCACACGCACGCCACGCATATACACATACGCGCACGCAAACACACATACCACACCGCACACGCAAACACCACACGCAAACACATACATGCACACACACACACACACGCACGAACACACACGCGCCACACACACACGCACGCACACAACACACACGCACACGCACGAACACACACACACACGCAAAAACACACGCACACACACACACGAAAGCATTCACTCCCACGCACACAACTACCTACAAACATAAAGGCTTTGGAACATCTAAATATTCTGCTTATTTGTTTACATTATTTGGGGGACATATCTGTTGCTTTCTTTTTTGTTTTTTGTTTTCTAATAGCAATTTCAACTAATACGTATTTTTTTTAGCTCCCCCAAAATGAATTTGTCCTTCCATTAAACCCATTCTATAAATAACGCATCTCGCTTCCATTTGACTATTTCGAATCACTATTTTCATTCGTATTCTTTATTTCGTGTTTCCTTTGAATGTCTTTTATTCATTTGCTATTTCATCTATTCATGATTCTCTTTGTGAATGGTTGATGTCGTCGTCGGCTCGTTGGACGCGGTACGACAACCTCTCCGGTCTGTTCTCGCTGCCAGACGCACGATTGCCGTAAAGTGCCGAGAAGTGTCTGTTCCATTTCTCGCTTTCCTCTCTGTGTCTTCCATAAAATATTTTATTACCAAGCAGGCTAAACTTACTCCAGTTTGACTCACTTTACGACTAAAACAAGATCAAGAATGATATTCATTTTTTATATCCTGTTGGCTCTCTGTCTCTGTCTGGCTGTATGTCTGTCGGTCTGTCTGTCTGTCTCTTACCCTCTCTCCCGCTGTCTCTACTTGTTTGTCTGTCTGTCTGCCTATCTGTGTGTGTGTCTGTCTGTTTTTGTCTGTCTGTCTGTATATGTGTGTATGTAGGTCTGCCTCAATCTGTCTGTTTCCTTCTCTCACTCTTTCATTTGCTTTTACCTTGTTTCCATTCATTCCCATTCCCTTGACACGCCGCACTCATACCACGTTACCTGCCATTCCTATTCCTGTCCTTCTTTCTCCTTTTACTATTTTCTTTTCACTTCTTATTTCCTCGCTTCGTAGCCTTGCCTCTTTCCCTGTCTCTCTCCTTCGATCTCTTCCTTCCTTCTCTCTTTAAACTTCTCTCTCTCTGTCCTCTGTCCTTCCCCTTCCTTTTCTCCTCTCTCCTCCTCCTTCCTTCTCTCCTCTGTTCTCTGGTGTCCTCTTGCTTCACTACTATCTCCTCTTTCTTCCTTCTACTCTCATATCTCCCCTCTCCTCGTTCCCTCTCTCCTCCTTTCTTCCCTCTCTTCCATCTCAATCTTCCTTTCTCTCTCTCTTCTCCTCCTCGCTCCCTCTTCTCCTCCTTTCTTCCTCCATCTCATCCTCTCTCTCTTCCTCCTCCCGCTCTCTCTCTCTCTCCTTCTCTTCTCTCTCTCCTCTCCCTCCTCGCCCCCTCCTCCCCCCTCCTCGCTCTCGCTCTCCTCCTCCTCCCTCTCTCTCCCCTCTCGCTCCTCTCTTCCCTCCCTCCCCCCCACCGTGTGCGAATGTAGCACTACGGCGCCTCAGGAGGAATGGGCGTTCGGAGTCCGATGTGCCAAGAACTGCTCACCTCGCCATCACGCCCGCGGGTGGAAGGGGTAGGCGGGAGAGGAAGGGGAAGAAAGGGCAGGGGAGAGGGGGCAGGGAGAGGGACAGGGGAGAGGATCGGAGAAAGGGAGGGGAGAGGGGCAGGGGAAGAGGGGAGGGGGAGGGTCAGAAGGGGAGGGTAGGGGTGAGAGGAAGGGGAGAGGGCAGGGTGGAGGGACAAGGGGAGGAGGGGCCAGGGGGAGAAGGGGGAAAAGGGGAGGAGGGCCAGAAGGGGAATGGGCAGGGGGAGGGGCGAGAAGGGAGGGGCGAGAGTAGGGGGAGGGGAGAGGGGCAGGGGAGAGGACAGGGGCGAAGGCAGTGGAGGGGGAGGGGCAAGAAGGGGAGGGGCGAGAGTAGGGGAGGGGAGAGGGATAGGGGCGAGGAACAGGGGAAGGGAGAATGTATTAGGGGCAGCCGGCAAGGGAAGGGACACGAGTAAGGGAGAGAGGCGAGAGGCAAGAGAAAAGAAAAAAGTGTAAAGGCATGGGTAGAGGGAGTGGCAAAGGCTGCAGCAGGGGAAGAGGGAGGGCCAGAAGGGGAGGGGTAGGGGAAGAGAGGGCAGGGGGAGGGGTGAGGGGCCAGGGAAGAGGGAGGCTAGGGGGAGGTGGAGGGCCAGAAGGGGAGGGGCTAGGGAGAGGAAGGGGAGGGCCGAGAAAGGGAGGGGCGAGAAAGAAAGGAGGATAGGGGAGAAGGGGGAGGGGAGAGAAGGGGAGGGGCGAGAAAGGGAGGGGGAGGGGCGAGAAGGGGAGGGTAGGGAGGAGGGGGGGCGAGAAGGGGAGGGGGGTGGAGGGGGGGGTGAGATGGTGCAGTGCTTTTCCTTGCTGTATGAAAAGACGCTTCGAATGTAGTCTTGTTTGTTTTGTTTGTTCGGACTGTTTGTGTCCTTTCCTTCTACGTTTTCTTCGTCTGCTCTGTTCAGGTATTTTTCTTTTCTTCTATTTTATTTTCCCTTTTCTTTCTTTTCTTTTTCATTTTGTTTATTCATCTTTTGCTCTCTTTCTCTATTTTTTCTCTCCCTTCCTCCTTCTCTTCTCTCTTTATCCATCTGCTTTTTCCTCCTCCTCTTCCTCTCCTACCTCCTCTCCCCCCCCTTTTCTCTTTTCTCCTCTTCCTCTTTCTCTCCCTCCCGTTTTTCCTCTTCCTTCTCCTACTCTCTTCCTCTCCCCCTCCCCGTTCTTCTCCTTCTCCTATTCCTTCTTTCACCCCATCCTTCTTTCTCCTCTTCTTTTTCTTCCCTCCTCCTCTCTCCTTTCTTCCCTTTTGGTTAAATACAAAGATAACGACTCAGGAGAATTACCAATGAAAGTTCCCGATGGTTTCAAGCAAAGGCCTTCCAGCTTATTTAGCGCCTCACTTCGGGAGCTAAGGAGACGAGGAGAGAGAGAGAGGGAGGAGAGAGAGAGAGAGAGAGGAGAGAGAGAGAGGCAGGGAGGGAGGGAGGGAGGGAGGGAATCTAGATCTATCTATCTATTAAATAATAAATACATATATATATATATATATATAATATAATATATATATATATATTATATATATATATATATATATATATATTTATTTGTCTATCTATCTATCTATCTACATACACTTGCAGCCCCTCTTCAGCCGGACACCGCCCGAGTGGCAGCCTCGCCCGGGCCTCGCGAGGGTAACTCACCGTGAAGCAATAATTCGCCCGCTCGTTCTCCTCCCTCCTCTCCTCGTCCTCCTCTTCTCTCCTCCTCCTCCTCCTCGTCCTCCTCTTCTTCTTCTTCCGTCTTCCTTCTTCTCTTCTTCTTCTCTCCTCTCTCCTCCTCCTCCTCCTCCTCCTCCTCCTCCTCCTCCCTCCTCCTCCTCCTTGCGGCTCGCATGCATAAACAGCGGCGTCGAGATCCCGTAGCTTGACCAACAACGTGTTCGAATCCGTTGAGCATGGCCTTCGGGTGGCGCGATTTGAGGCCGATGCGGTTCCTGATTTTATTTTATTTTTTCTTTCTTTTGGCGATGTTGCTTTTGTTATCTCCTGGGGGCGTGGGTGAAAATACATGCGAATGGAAGTAGGGAAGAAAGGAGAGAGATGAGGAAGGAAGGAAAAGAGGGTTGTTAAAGGTGATGCATGCGGTTAGGCCGAAATGAGAAGGATGCCGCGAAAGGAGTAAAAGAGCGAAGCCAAAACCATAACGAACAAAGTGAGACGAACGCGATAGGGAAAACAGATCGGGAGATAAAATCAATGGAGGAAAGAGCGACCCAGCTGCCGTAGAGAGGCAACAGCTGGGTCGGCCGTCGACGGAGGCTCTCTTCAGGCCCGGCGCGCCCGAGGAAGGACTCGGGACGGCAACGGAGCACCTACTTTCTCGCCTCCGCCGCCGCCAGCCGCGGCCTCGAGCCCAGAAACAGTTACGGCCGCGCGCCTTTATTATTCAGTCCCCGCTGCCTTAACTTGATTAGAAAACGGACCGTCTCCCCCGCGCAGAAAACGGCGGCCGCGCTCGCCTCCCGCCCCTAAACTGCCGGCCATTCATTATACCGAGCACCTGAAAGTCATTCCTTAAGATAAAAAAAAAACACAAAAAAACAGCGAAATGAATATATCTTTGAGTCTTTTCTTCCTCGAGCTACAAGCGTAACCACCCGAAGCCTTCCGAGCGGCCGTGGCAGTCCATGGAATTGTCCCAGAAAATGTTGCATCGGAGAGAGGGAGCCCGGATGCAGCCGCCCATCGCCCCCAGGCTGTTGTCGCCCCGTCCTGATTAGGGGGGGGGAGGGGGGGGAAAGGGGTAAGGGAGGGGAGGAAGAACGGACGGCGTTCAGATAAGGAGAAGAGGTGGCACGGGGGTGAGATAAGGGGGAAACGGGGTGGTATGGAAGAGTAAGAAAGAACGGGGAGAGGGAAGGGGAGGGGAAGGACGGGGAGGATAAATGAAAGAGAGAGAGGAAGGGGAAAGAAGAGGAGAAACGTGGTTAGTCGAAGGGGTAAACCGGAAGACGCAAAGGGAAATAGGAAGGAATAAAGAATACAGAGAGAGAGAGCGAAACGACACAAGAAAACGAAGAGAGGAGAAATAAAGACACGAAGATAAGAGACCAAAAAGCGAGGAGATAAGGGCAGCTGATGAGGCAGGGAGATGATGCCAAGAGGAAGCGAGGAAGGGGTAAGGGAAGGAGAGGGGGGATGGGGAAGGGGAAGGAAGGAGGGGGAGGGAGGGGGAAGGGGTAAGGGAAAGGAGAGGGGAGGAGGGGAAAGGGAGGAGGAGGGCGAAAGGGTAAGAGGAGTCCGATCTTACGGCAAGAATCCGGCATGCAGCTGTAGCACTATACCCCTCCTTAGGCATTCCCGGACCAGGTATGCTGGATACGGCCGAGCGAAACACTGGAGAGCGAGGAGTAGAAGAGGAAGAGAGAGGCAAGGAAGTGAGGAGTAAGAAGTAGCAAGAGAGAATAATGAGAATAAAAGAGAGGAGGTATAGAACAAAGAGAGGGGGTAATAGAAACGAAAAGAGAGAGACAAGAGAGAGCGAAACACTTGGGACGAGGAGAGAAGAGGAGAGAGCAAGGGAGTAAACGAGTAAAGGAAGTACATATAGGGCAGCAATTTTGTAATTTAATGTATAAGAGAAATAATGAGAAATAAAGAGAGGAGGTACAGAAACCGCAGAGAGAGAGGAGAGAGAGAGAGAGAGAGAGAGAGAGAGA
>NW_020871341.1:115204-117704 GCF_003789085.1 Penaeus vannamei | reverse complement strand
GTTACAATGGATATTCTTTGCTGTGACATGCTGTCTGTTTTATTTTGCCCAAATCTCCCCCTGTGTGCAAGGAGTGGGCGGGGTTGCTACTCACTGGCCGGGCGTGGGATTGAACGCAGGTCCACAAGATTGCTAGACCAGCACCTCACCGCCCGCGCCAGCACAGCACAGCACCAAGACCCGTTCCTCAGGGGCGTCGGGAGCGACATCAACTGCCACGTAAACAGTGATCACAAAGCCGGGAAGAGCGGCGAGAAGGCCCGGCGGCGGCGAGGCCAGAGGCGTCTTCGTCGGCGTCTGGAGGCGCTGGGGGGGGGGGGCACTGGCACACACACACACACACGCGCGCGCATGGCTGCAGATACTGTACGCGCAATATACCTTGGCAACTACTGCTTTAGGCCATAGACATGGGCGGATATGCATAAATACGTATAAATGTGTGTGTATGCATATATCTCTCCCCTTTCTCTCTTTTTTTAGCTTTACCTCTGTCTGTCTGTCTCTCTCTCTCTCCTCTCTCTTCTCTTCTCTCTCTCTCCCTTTCTTTACTCTCTCAAACACGCATGCATACGCCGCTTGCAACATGCACCTACACCCACCCATCCCCAACCCACCTCCCAATACAACCCCCCAAAAAAAACCTTCCCCCCTCTCCCCCCTCCCCTCCCCTCCCCCAACCCACCTCCCACACAGCCCCCTAAAAAAACCCTTCCCCCCTCCCCCTCTCTCCCCCCCTCCCCCCCCACAGGCCCTCGCCCCCAGACGCTGCTCCTCCCGCCTCCCGACATGGGCGCTCTCGTAAACAGTTTTATGGTAATATTAAGCCTTAATTACACACACACGCGCTATTGTGGTGACTCTGGGTCGTCGCTGGAATACGACACGAGTTGGGGAATTCTGCTGGGGCGTTTTCTGCGTTCAGTGGACTGGACTGGAGTATCTATATGATGTTTGTACAGGCATATCCGTAAATTTAGTTATTCATATGGACTCTAATATTTATTGGATTTCTGTATCTGCTTTTCTGTGTTTATGTATGAACACACACACACACACAACACACATTCACACACACACACACACACACACACACACACACACACACACACACAACACACACACACACACACACACACACGCACAACACACACCCGGGACGCACTTATAGCCTCCGGACGCACCGACAAGAATGAAAAATATTGCAGCGGCATTGCAAGTGCAAGCCGACGAATCTCCCGCAGAGGAAATCATACGAGGACTCGCTGGCGGTCGCTTGCGGTCTCTCTCGCGTTATTACGTCCTTTATTAGAGCTTATTACGGTTGTTCTTTGTTCTAATTCTCTGTTTTGTTCTTTTTTCTTGCAGAGAGGAGCGTTCGTGGGAAGAAAGTCAACGAGAGGAACGCAGGTCAGTGAGGAGGAGGATCTTCTGTTGACCTTTGTGAGTTCGTGTTTTTTTTTTTTCTTTTCGTCTTTATTGCTGTTTTTTTTTCTTGTTTGGCTTTTTTTTCTTTCCTTTATGTGATTTATTTTTTCTGTGTTTATGTTTTTTGTCGAAATTGTTATGTGGATTAGGCGATGCTAAGGAGAGAGGAAGGAAGAGAGACATATACATACACATACATACATACAATACATATACATATATATACATATATATATATATATATATATATATATATATAATATATATATATATAAACACACACACACACACACAGTCTATAAGTATGATTTACAACCATAGTTGTAAATACTGATTTACGAAATTTTACGAGAGCATCACCAGACATTAATTAATTAAGTAAACATTTAGTGCTCATCACACTCAGATCATTTTCTCGTCGGAAAATTGCTAATCATTTTTCAAAAGGACCAAAGCCATCAATACTGTTCATGTCCGTATCTTTCATTTCTGGAGCGATCAGGTGTCAGCTGGTTGCTTCTGCTACGAATTTGGGGGAGATTAGAGAGGGAGGGAGGGAGGGAGAGAGGGAGGGATGAGAGAGAGGAGAGGAGGGAGGGAGGAGGGAAGAGAGAGGGAGGGAGGGAGGAGGAGGAGAGAGAGGGAGGGAGGGAGAGAGAGGGAGGAGGAGAGAGGGAGGGAGGGAGAGAGAGAGGGGAGAGAGAGAGAGAGGAGAGGAGAGAGGAGAGAGAGAGAGAGAGGAGAGAGAGAGAGAGGAGAGAGAGAGAAGAGAGAGGAGAGAGAGGAGGAGAGAAGGAGAGAGGAGAGAGAGAGGAGAGAGAAGAGAGAGAGGGAAGGAGAGGAGAGAGAGAGAGAGAGAGAGAGAGAGAGAGAGAGAGAGAGAGAGAGAGAGAGAGAGAGAGAGGAGAGAGAGAGAGAGGAGAGAGAGAGAGAGAAGAGGAGAGAGAAGAGAGAGAGAAGAGAGAGAGAGATGAGAGAGAGAGACAGAGAGAGAGAGAGAGAGAGAGAGAGAGAGAGAGAGACGAGAGGAGAGATGAGAGAGAGAGAGAAGAGAGAAAGACGAGAAGGAGGG
>NW_020871341.1:83126-88126 GCF_003789085.1 Penaeus vannamei | reverse complement strand
CGCGCCGGAAGGTAAGTCTGAAACGGTCTGAATTTAAAAAAAACCTTTCCTTTCCTATTAGAGAGAATTTCACGAAAAATAGATTTATATGAACATTCCTGGCGGTCTTCTGTAATTGTTCTGGCTATCGTTATTACCGTTCTAACAAGCAGTTAGCGTCGTTTGCTATTTTTACTATCATTTTTACCCCGGCTATCACTTCCACTTCATCTTTCAGTCTCAATTCAATTTTGGAATGTAGATTATAATGCAGGAATATAACAAACCAATTAATCTGGTTTTAATATATTAATCTGATTTAGTTTCACATCCATTCGTTACAATAAATATTCTCCTCTGTGACACGCTGTCTGCTCAAAGTTTGTTGCTTCTGAATGATCCTCTGTGTGCAAGGAATGCGCGGGTGACCATCCACTGGCAGCGCGCAGAATCGAACGCGTGTCAGGAAGATTGCCAGACGAGCAGGCTACCGTTTGCGCCACCCAAGCACAGGGGGACAAATTAATAACCGATTGCTTATAAAAGGAAAAGTGGATAAAATAGAGGTTCATGAAGAGTAGAACGCTTGGGAGAACAAACACAAAAAAACGGCTTATTCGTAAACAAAAAGGAATCGGATGAGCCACTGAAAGACGCCAACTTTCATCCAAAGATATAATTCTTAGAGACATCAACAGCACATATAAAAAACTTTTAGCCTCCAAACCAGACTCCTGGAGCCAGGAACCAGACCCAGGAACCCCTAAGGAGAAAAGAAAAAGTGTCACGCGGGATCGCCCCAGGAAAGTCACGGAGAGAATGCGGAATGCGCGAGGAGTCAAAGAGGCGGCGAGGAAGAGGCGCTCAGATGACCTCGGAAGATTGACAGAGCTGATCATATTTCCTCGCTAGGGTGCGGTGGCGCTCTCTCGGGTCTCTGTGAGCGCGACGCCTCGCCGGCAGGAAGATGAGCAAAAGTGGGTGAATGATACACACAACGCACACGCCACACCACTACACACACATTTACAAACACGCACACACATACACTACACGCGCACACACATACATATGTAGAAAAGATATAGAATGACATTAGATATAATAACAAACAGACAGGCAATATTACACCCAATAACCAAACAAGCGGATGAGTATGTAATCTTATAATGCGCGAAGACAGCAAAAAGGGTCGCCGAACGTATTAAAGCCTTGAAGCCGAAGTTCCCGCTTCCTTATCTTCTTCTGTCGCTCCAGGAATAGGACAAAGAGACACAACGGTAGTAGCAGCAGGGCCGTAAGTTGCATCACTGGTCTTTGCACTTTTTTTCTTCCCCAGTGACTGTTAGGGTTATGTGGTGGGAGAGGGGGGAGGGGGGGAGGGGAGGAGTCGTTAAATTAGGTGTTTTTAGGTTCGTTTGGTTCGTTTTTAGTGATGGAACAGGGCGAATTGGTTGTAGTTATTGGTAGGAATATCGAAGGGAGAGGAAAGGAGAGAAGTTGTTAAGTGCAACGGTGATGCGGCTGAGCAAGTAGATTTCATTTCAGCGAAACCTCGACGCGAGAACTCACACTCCCGCGCCTCCCCGCCCCCCTCCCTCCCCCTCCTTACTCTCTCCCTTTGCCGAACCCTTCGCTCTATCCCTCTATCTCTTCCTCTCCTCCCCCCCCTTCGTCTTTCTTTTAGACTATTCTTCTTTCCTATCCACACTTTTCGTCTTCCTTTCACTTTCTCTTCTTCTTTCTCCTCCCTCCCTTCTCTTCATCTTCTCTGTTCCCCCTTTCTCTCTTTGCCCCTCTCATATTCCTTCTCCTTCTGTTTCTCTCACTCCTTCCTTTCTCTCCTTCTTCCACCCCCTTTTCTCTTTCATTTTTCTCTTATCCCTTCCCCTCTCTTTTCCTGGCCTGCTTCCCTTCCTCTCTTCCTCTCCCACTTCTTTTTGTTTCTTTCCCCCCCCCCCCCCCCCCCCCTTTTTATCCTCCTTCCTCTACCACCATCCTCTCTCTTTCTCTCCCCCCCTTCTCCTCTACCTTTCCTCTCCCCTCCCTTTCCCCTCTCCTCCTTTCTCTTTCTCTCCCTTCCCCTCCCCTCTCCTCCTTCTCTTTCCCCTCCTTCTCTTCTTCTCTCCCTCCCCTCCACCCTCTCCTCCTATCTCTTCCCCACTCTCCCTTCCCCCTCTTCTCCTTTTCTCTTCCCCTCTCTTCTGTTCTCTCCCTCCCTCGCCCCTCTCCTCCTTTCTTCTTTCCTCTCCTCCTCCTCCTCTTCTCCTTTCTCTTCCCTCCTTCTCTGTCTCTCCCCTTCTCCTCCTCTTCTCTTCCCCTCCTCTCTCTGTTTTCTCCCTCCCGCCCCCTCTTCTCCTTTCTCTCCCCCCCCCCCCCCGCCCAGCCTGCACCACTCCAGGCTCTCTCTTCACCGCTACTTCCCGAGGACACAGCCTGCTCAGCCCTCGGTTGTCCTGCCAGCCTGCACACTACGGGGGTCCCGGCACCGCTATGACCCGAGGACACGCCCCTCGGATAAGGGTCACCAACCCTCCGCTCTCGGTGGTCCCGGCGGGCGCCCGCCCGCCCCGCCCGCCCGCCGCCCGCCCGCGCGCTCTCTTCCTACCCCGCGCCCGCACATCTGGGCGGCGCAGGGGCGAAGGTGGCGATGAGGGGTGATGGCGCGGGTCTCTCGTCCTTCGCTCCTCCGTCGCTGCTGCGATTTTCTCCGCTTTTTGCTCTCTTTCTCTCGGTATATGGAAATACCTCTCTCTCTCTCTTTCTCTTTCTCAGTCGCTCTCTCTGGTCTCTTCCTCTGCTCTCTCTCTCTCTTCTCTCTCTCTCTCCTCTCTCTTCGTCGTCTCTCTCTCTTCTCTCTCCTCTCTCTCTCTCTCTCTCTCTCTCTCTCTCAAGTTATCATGCGCCAAAACAGTTTTAAGAAGAAGAAAAGAAAGAACAAGAAGAAGAAGAATCTCCAAGGAACCTTTGAAGACGCTGCTCTATTTATTTTGAGCGAATCGGCGCAAACTACCGAGTGTTCCAAGAAGAAGGAGCCTGAAGATGAGCCCTGTGTTGTCTCTCATTTCCTCGGCATCTTTGCCCAGTCGAGATCTTTTGATGTCGTTAATGATGTGGATTGCAATGTTGATTATAAACGTCTTAGATATATATGTATTAATACGGATAGCTTGGTCTTACGGTTAGTGACAAGGGGTTCTGATCCGAGCAAGTATGCCAGTATTCAAGGGGATGATTATGATAAGATTAAGGGCAGAAAGATAACGATGATAATGATAAAAAAACAAACAAAAACTGTTGATGATTATCATTATATGAATAATAATGGTAATGATAATGATTGTACTAGTATTAATGATAATAATAATAATGATGATAATGGTAATAATAGTAATGCTTATAGTAATGATAATGATGATAATGATAATAGTAATAGTAATCATGATAAGTAAGATAATGACTAAAATAATAATGATGGTGATGATGATGATGATGATAATAATAATGATCGTGATAGAAATAACAACAATGATGAATATGATAATAGTAATAATGATGAAAATAATAATAGTAATAATGATGAAAATAATGATAATAATTATAATAATTATAATGGTAATGATAATAATGATGGTATGAAAATAGATATATTGATAATGATAATAATAACAATATTTATGATGATAGTAATAATAGTAATAGTAATAATAATACTAACCATAAGGAACTATTCTAATGATGCTCTATTAATAGCAGCATTTTAGTTAATTTAAATATTTCATATTTGTCGTTATATCTCTTATATTTATTCAACATTCGATTGGCAACATTAGCTTGAATTTGCTAGCGATTAACATTTCCATTACTGGAGTATCAATTATAGTAATGACGCACTGAAATTCGCATAAATATCCTATAAATGTAATTTTTCATATATGCTTGATTCTCTGGGTTTGATATTTCTTATCAAATCGGCCTTATTGTTAAGAAAATGCTAATATTTCGTATCTTTAGCGCTCCTCTCTCCTCTTCTCTCTGTCTCTCCACTCTCTCTTCTCTCTCTCTCTCTCTCCCTCACCTCCCTCCCTCAATATCTCTCTCTCTCTCTCTCTCTCTCCTCTCTCTCTCTCTCTCTCTCTCTCTCTCTCTCTCTCTCTCTCTTTCTCTCTCTCTCTCTCTCTCTCTCTCTCTCTCTCTCTCTCTCTCTCTTGAAAGGCGCTTGAATTTATGGATTTCATTAATTTTTGGTTATAATTTCACCGTTTTTCGTAATGTTGTCAAATCCCACTTCATTGCATCATATCAGTATTTCTACTACATTACGTTGGATAACCATAATTCCTCTTGATATAATTGCCTATTGCATTTTCTTATGTAAGCATTTCTATGAATGCCATGTAGTGATATACGTTCTTCTATCACCGTATATGAACCGTATTCGTGTTGACAAATGCAGAAAGGTATGAATGAGAATGAATGTCTTCACAATGCAGGAAATGTATTTGAACGGGAGAATATATCTGTAAATATATGTATTACTGACGAAGATGTATTCGAGACCGGTCAAATAGATCTCTTGTATTGCGAAGATACTCATTCATACCTTTCTGTATCGCCGTATTTACTTGGGATATCATGACACGTATCCATGTTGACAAATGTAGAAAAGGTATGAATGAGACTGGATATCTTCACAATACAAGAGATGGATTGTGACCGGTTTCGATTACGTCTTCATCAGAAATAATCGTAATCGAAACCGGTCTAATACATGTCTTGTATTGTGAAGATATCCAGTCTCATTCATACCTTTTCTACGTTTGTGATATCATACCATGGTATTTATTTTTGCTATCACGTTCCATAAATATTTTGTTACATCACTATTTCTCCTGTCCGCAGTCCGTTGAAAATTCTTGCCTTATCAAAAGATTTCCTCGGAGCACACACGGCCTCAAGGAAAAGGCGATTCTGCGCTTTTTCGGCCTTAGTTTCACTTGGCCCAAGGGAGGTGCGGCGGC
>NW_020871341.1:40626-63126 GCF_003789085.1 Penaeus vannamei | reverse complement strand
CTACTAGAATCTACCACACACTCACCTCATCTTTCCCTTAGTCTTGCAGACCGGGGGGCGGGGGGGGGGGGAGTCACAGTCGACCTCGCAACCCACTCCCTCCATCACTCAACTTTAGGTCTGTCCACTCTGGGATGCTGTCTTCCCCTCGCCTCCTTTGTCTGCCTCTCCGTCTTCCTTCTTGGCCTGTGCCTCGCAGGATTGGCTTTGCAAGCCCATCTGATCGTGTGACATAACCATATCACTTCAATTTGCGTTTCTTCGCCGTGGTAAGGAGATCTTCGTGAGGTCCGATGGCTCGTCTGATGTCTTGTCACTTCCTCGTTGGTGATGTGGTCCTTGTCGGAGATGCCAAAGAGTTTTCGAAAGCATCCCATCTGTGTGACCTGTGTCCTCTTCTCTAAGTCTGCTGTCAAGGCCCATGACTCTCAGGCTTACAAAAAAAAAAAAAAAAAAAAAAAAAAAAAAAAAAGAAACTACCAGGGAGCACTTCAGTCTGATCTTTGAGGTGAGGGTGATGTTCCTGCCACTCCATATGGCCTTCCGCTTTGTCTGTGCAATCCTGGCGAGAACTTCAGGTTTGCGTCCCTGGTCTGTTGCAATCGCTGTTGTTGGTCATGTTAGGTCTTTGCTGCACTGATTTCCATGCCGTGGATTGCTGAGGTCTTCCTTCCCTTCTTCTCCCATAAGTGTGTTAATCCGTATGAACAGTATGTATATTTCTCTCATTGGTTAGGCTGAGTGAAAGTGCTAACTGGGGCGCATTTTTTTCCTTTTTATCACTGTGATATATAAAATACATCAAAATAAATATTATTTCTAGTTGTCTGGGCGTTCTACCAAACTGGCAATTTCCTCTCCCTCCCCTGCTAGGCCATCGATGCCGTCTGCAAAACTGCCCTGGTGGCGATGACTCTGACTAGGTTGGCAATGATGCTGTAAGCCTCATGGTCGTCTTGCTGGCGTTGGAGGAATCTCTCACGCAGCATCCTGAAACAAGATCTGCTCTGTCGTGTTGCGCCCAGCTCTGAGACCCGCTTGTTCTTCAGATGTTCAGCATGACTGCTTGGATGGCGCGGCAGTTTGATCGCACAGCAGCTTTGGCTCTGCTGTAGATTGCCTTTCTTGGGGAGGGCGAGGACCAGAGACGGGGGTCTGTGGTGTGGGCCACTCTCCTGTCCGCCTGGTCTTGTTGCAGACCGTCAGTAGGGCGCTGACCATGTCCTGCCCACCTGCTTGGACCAGTTCCGCTGAGATGTTGTCTGTTCCCGCTGATTTCCCTTTCTTCGACGGCTCCACAGCTGCTTCCACTTCTTCCCGGAGGATGGGAGGCTGTCTGCGGCTGGAGGGACGTCCAGAACCATACACACCGCAGTCCAATTCTTACACCATAATCCGCTACAGCTTACAGACCCTGCACCGCAGCCCACCATACCCTGCCATAGACCACGATAGACCACCCCCCTCTACCAGCACCCCCCCCTACCCCCAACAGCCCACCCCAGCCCCCCTCCGGCAATGTCTTCTCAGGAAATTAAATTCTCATTCTTCAACCTTTGCTACCTGTGGCGGCGGAAGCTTCATTAGCGCGCCTTAATAACCTGTACACGAGGATAAGGACGCGGGAAGCGAGGGGAAGAGGGAAGGGGGGGGGAGGGGAGGAAGAGGAGAAGAGAGGGGAAGAAAGGGGAAAAAACGGAAGGAGAGGGGAAAGGGAGAAAGAGGAGAAGAAAGGGAAAAGGAAGGAGAGGGGGGTGGGTGAGAGAGAGGAAGAGAGGGGAAAAAACGGAAGGAGAGAGGGAAAGGGAGAAAGAGGAGAAGAAAGGGGAAAATGGGAGGAAGAGGGGAAAGGGGAGAAAGAGGAGAAGAAAGGGGAAATGGGAAGGGAGAGGGGGAAGGGTGAGAGAGAGCGGACGAGAAGGAAAAAAGGGAAGGAGAGTGGCAAAGGGGAGAGAGAGAGGGGAAGAAAGGAAAAAGGGGAAGTGAGAAGGAAAAGAGGTGAAGGAGAAGGAAAGAAAGGGGAAAGGAAGGGAAGGGAAAAAATGGAAGAGGGATGAGAAGGGGAGAGGAGAATGAAAGGAGAAGAAAGGAAGTGAGGATGCAAAGAGAAGAAGGAGAGAGAAGAAAGGGGAAAGGAGAAGGAAGAAGAAGAGAATGGAAGGGGATAAAAGAAGGGGGAGAGAAGAGAGAGAAAGGGGAAGAGAGCAAATGGAGGAGACTGAAGTGTGCGATGAGGAGGAGGAGGGAGGGGGAGGGGGGGGAGGGAGGGGGAGGGGGGAGGGCAGAAGGCGACAAAGGGGAGACAGTGATTTGTAATTAGGGATAATTTGAGAGAAACTCCGCGAGGAGGAAGGAAGAAGGGTTAAGAGGAGAGGAGGAGGAGGGAAAGAGACCAAATCAAGGAAGAAATTCCGTTTATGGAAAGAGATAAACACGCCCACAAACACACACACACACACACACACACACACACACACATACACATCACATACACACACACACACACACACACACACACACACCACACACACACACACATATATATATAATATATATATATATATATATATATATATATATATATATATATATATATATATATATATATATATATATATATATATATATATAGATAACTAGACAGATAGATGAATAAATACATAGATAGGTATGTTGGTAGACAGACAGATAGATAGGTAAAAATAGCTAGGTAAGTAGGTTGGTATATAGTCATATAGATAAAAGGTATATAGGTAAGTAGGTGGATAATTAAGTAGGCAGGCAGGTAGGTTGGAAGGTCAGTAGATAGAAAACAGGTAGCAAATAGATAAATAGATAATAGATAAATAAATAAATAGATAAATAGATAATAGATAAATAGATAAATAGATAAATAGATAATAATAATAATAAATAAATAAATAGATAATAGATGAATAATAAATAGATAAATAGATAAATAAAAAATAGATAAATAGATAATAGAAATAAATAAATAGATAAATAGATAAATAGACAAATACACATAGATACAAATACACAGAAGATCTAGCTATTTGCGCGTGAATGAGAAGGGCGAACACATAAGAGGTGAGGTTGCGTCTGCGGTGAATCTTAACCGAAGCATCTAATAGATTTAAGAGATTGGGTTCTGGGGTTTTCTACGCCCTAAGTGTCGAGGTGAGGACCTGGGAACTTTAACGGTTTATTTGCGAGAGAGGTTATAGGGCCGTGAACGGTGGGCGTGTGTGGCGTGTGGGAGTGTGTGTGTGTGTGTGTTTGTTTGTTTGTTGTGTGTGTGTGTGTGTTTGATTGTTTGAGCGTGTGTATGTGTGTGTGTGTTTGTGTGTGTGTGTGTTGTGTGTGTGTGTGTGTGTTTGTTTGGTGTGAGCGTGTGTCTGTCTGTGTTTGTTTGTGTGAGCGTGTGTGTGTCTGTGTGTTCTATGGCTTTCTCTTCAAGTCGTACTGTAAGCGATATATAGATGAAACTATCTTGCAATAAAGATACAGGAAAATGTAGCTGTGCCTTTGGTCATTGATCAGTAAAAACAACGACAGCGCGTCGGGATCGTGCGTTGTCTGAAGTGATTTCCCAGGATCTTGAGTGAGAAGAAAAGGTGCGTTAAGTCGATGATGTTGCAGCGAGTGAAATGTCTGATAAAACGAGGAATTACTGCAGTTGATTGATAATACGTAGCAGAGAAAAAGAACACAGAAATACATCAGACTCCAATAATTGTTCTATATCAAGATGATACATTAGTCACCCTGATGAACATGAACATGAACATGAACAACGGAAGGCCACGGGAATCGTCTAAAATAACACGTGTTCAGAAATGAGGTCCTCCTCCCCCACGCGGAATAGATAATGAATAAATAAATGATAATAAACTGCGCTCCCGTTATTGCACAAATATTAAGGAAGGCAATATTGCTTTAGGAGGAAGAGTATGCTTGATTTTTCTAAAGGATTCGCAAGATAGGCCAAGAGGTGGAAAGGAAATTATAAATACGATGAAACTATCCATAGAATCGTCGAGAATCCTTGGGTGTAGAATCAGCAAAGGAACTTTTTTCGTCGCAAGAACACAAGAGTGAACTGACGCAGAGACCGAGAGGAAGGAATGATGGCCGTGGCGAGTGGTACAACTCGTGGCTTCCAGGGCTTAGAGGAAGGAGGCGAGCGTTCTGCCTGGCTCCGTGCGTTCGATCAGAAGCCTTCGGGGGAGGTTTCTCAACAATAGGGAATTATGTGATGCGTCTTAGCGGGAGAGATCGGGGAAATAGCTTGTCAAGGGTGTCGTCTACGAGCTGTTTGACATGTCATATCCGGCATCACTGACAACAACTGAGGTGTTATTGACAGCGATCTCAGGTAAAGGCGGCGGTAAGGGGACAAGGGTTAATAACAATGATAACAAAAATAAGAACAAGTAACAAGGATTTATTTCGTGACCTGAAAATTACCGAAGGATTTCTCGCATTCTATTGGGGACAATTTCTTGTTGATTAGACCAAAAGGTGGAGGAAAAGAGGGCAAAAATAAAGAATCAGAATAGAACAGAGGCAATGTCTGCGTAGAAGAACAGAGGATGAGACATAACAAACCATCCTCGCGACATAGTGTTCGACAATAATATTCGAACCAGATTATTGAAGGAGATATAGTTTATACAATGTACACTAGATCTGAACAATAATCAGATATGACAATGCATACCCCTATGTATTTTTCCCAATATGCTCTACATTATACTTATTTGAACTGATTAACAATCATAGTATTCATTAGGAGTCAGAAATAACAGGACAGTGATAAGAAAGAACAAATCAGAACTGCACGAATCTTCAATGAAACAGAACTTGTGGTAATTTTACTGGGAAAAAAATGATGAAACCTGACGCCTGTTCTTATAAAGATTAAAATTTAGAATGTGAAGATGAGAAAGGGAGACGGAAGGAGGAGAGGATGCGAGGAGCAAAGCCAGCGTAAAGGAGGGGAGATAACAAAAGGACACAGAGAATGGAGAAATTGAAGATTTGTTAAGAATGAAATGGAGAAATACTGAATAACGCGGGAAGAGGGAGAGAGAGGAGAGAGAGAGAGAGAGAGAAGAGGAGAGAGGAGAGAGAGAGAGAGAGAGAGAGAGAGAGAGAGAGAAGAGAGGAGAGAGAGAGAAGAGAGAGAAGGAGAGAGAGGAGAGAGGAGAGAGAGAAGAGAGAGAGAGAGAGATAGAGATGAAAGGGAGAGAGAGAGAGAGAGAGAGAGAGAGAGAGAGAGAGATGGAGAGAGAGAGAGAGAGAGAGGAGAGAGAGAGAGAGAGAGAGAGGGGAGAGAGCAGAGAAGAGGAGAGAAGGAGAGAGAGAGAGAGAATAGATTAGATCAGATGGAAAGGGGAGAGAGAGAAATAGAGAGAGAGACGATGAGAGAGAGAGTGAAGAGAGAGAGAGAGAAGAGAGAGAAGAGAGAGAAGAGAGGAGATGAGAGAGAAGAGAGAATCGAGAGAGGGAGAGAGGAGAGAGAGAGGGAGAAGAGAAGAGAGGAGGAGAAGAGAGGGAGGGAAGAGTGGAGAAGGGAGAGGGAGAGGGAGAGGAGGAGAGAGGATGAGGGAGAGGACGAGAGAGGGCGAGGGGAGGAGAGAGAGAGAGAGAGAGGGAGAGAGAGAGAGAGAAGAGAGGTATGAGGGGAGGTGAAGGAGATGGATGGAGGAGAAGAGAGAGAGGAAGAAGAGAAGATAGATAGATGGAGAGGGAGAGAGAGAAGAAGGAGGACCACGAGACGAGAGCGAGCGAGAGAGGAGAAGGAGAGGAGAGAGAGAGAGAGAGAGAGAGAGAGAGAGAGAGAGAGAGTTAGAGAGAGAGAGAGAGAGAGAGAGAGAGAGAGAGAGAGAGAGAGAGAGAGAGAGGGAGAGGAGGAGGAGAGAGAGGAGAGAGAGAGAGATAGGAAGGAAAGATGGAGAAAAGAGAGAAAGTATAATGCAGACAGAGTAGAAGCAGGGAGAGGCAGACAGGGAGATATAAAAAGTGAAAGAGAAAGAGAAAGTGGAAAAAGGAAGGTAGAAAAAAAGAGAAAATGAAAGAGAAAGATCGAGAAAGAGAAAACAAAGGAAAGAACAAGCCAACACGCACACAAGAGATAAATCACACACACACTCACACACACACACATACGCACACACACACACACACACACACACACACACACACACACACACACACACACAACACCACACACACACACACGCACACCACACTCACACACACACACACACACACACACACACACACACACACACACACACACACACACACACACACACACACACACAACAGATCTTCGAACACCCAATCAACGTAACGGCTCACCTCTTCCACCCATCTTCCCTAAGGGTCATCTGGAGCAAGAAAGGTGAATATCTAATTCATTCCAATTATCTTCTCGCCCTTATGGATTCTGTTCATAGTTGATGGTAATGGAAACTCTTGGAGCAAAGAAAGGATATTGGAGGGGCGGGTGAGTGGGGGGGGGGAGAGGGGATGGGGGTAGGGGAAGGGGGGGGAGAAGAGAGGGGAGGTTTTGTATTAATGAGCGGTGGGAGGAGTGGGGGGAGTGGGGACGGGGGTAGGGAAGGGGGTTGGGGGAGAGGGAGGGGAGATTTTGTATTAATGAGCGGTGGGGGGAGGAGTGGGGGGTGGGGACGGGGTAGAAGGGGGGGAGAGGGGAGGGAGGTTTTGTATTTAATGAGCGGTGGGGGATGGGGTTTAGGGGAAGGGTTGGGGAGAGAGGGGAGGTTTTCTATTAATGAGCGGTGGGGGAGGGGGTGGGACGGGGTTAGGGAAGGGGGAGAGAGGTAGGGGGTTGTATTAATGAGCGGTGGGGGGAGGGGGGAGAGGAAGGGGGGGGTGAGAGGGAGGGTAGGTTTTGTATTAAATGAGCGGTGGGGGGAGGGGGTAGGGGAGGGGGGGGTGAGAGGGGAGGGTAGGTTTTGTATTAATGAGCGGTGGGGGGAGGAGTGGGCGGGAGTGGGGTTAAGGGAAGGGGGGGGGAGAAGAGAGGGGAAGTTTTGTATTAATGAGCGGTGGGGGAGGGGGTGGGGACGGGGGAGTGGGACGGGCGGGGAAGGGGGAGAAGAGAGGGGAGGTTTTGTATTAATGAGCGGTGGGGGGGGGGGTGGGGAGTGGGATGGGGTAGGGGAAGCGGGGGGAGAAGAGAGGGAGGTTTTGTATTAATGAGCGGTGGGTGGGGGTGGGGGGGTGGGGGGTGGGGGGGGGTTAGGACTAGAACGTATAACGTGAAGAATATATATATTGCGTCGGTTGATGACGTCACACTCTCTTCACCTGCGAATGTGCTCCCTTCTCTCACATACTCTCTCTGGTTCTTTCTTTCTCTCTCTCTCTCTCTCTCTCTCTCTCTCTCTCTCTCTTCTCTCTCTCTCTCTCTCTCTCTCTCCTCCTCTCTCTCCTCTCTCTCTCTCTCTCTCTCTCTCTCTCTCTCTCTCTCTCTCTCTCTCTCCTCCCTCTCTCTCTCTCTCTCTCTCTCTCTCTCCTCTCTCTCTCTCTCTCTCTCTCTCTCTTCTCTCTTCTCCTCTCTCTCTCTCTCTCTCTCTCTCTCTCTCTCTCTTATCTCTCTTCTTTGCTTTCTCACTGTCTCTCTTTCTCTCTATCTCTCTCTCCCGTTCTCTCTATTGCTATCTCTTTCTCTTTCTCTCTCTCTCTCTTCCCTCTCTCTCTCTCTCTCTCTCTCTCTCTCTCTCTCTCTCTCTCTCTCTCTCTCTCTCTCTCTCTCTCTCTCTCTCTCTCTCTCTACTTTATCTCCCCTCCCCCTCTCCCTCTCTCCCCACTTCTATCTCTCTCTTTCCCTCTCTATTTGCCTCTCCCGTTCTTTAGGTGATTAATGGAAATCAAGAAATAGCGAGAAACAAGGAAAAAGAGAGAGAAAAAAAAGAGAAGAGGGAGAAGGATGAAAACTGACAACTTGAGAGTAATATTACGAAAAAAAATTGCAAAGATCTAAACAGTTAGTTCCTGTGCAAATCGGTAGATACTGACAAGTAGATACGTGAAATTAGACTTAAGTAGCGGTTATAAGTTGGTAGATAACATATGTTGTAGATTGCCCGGATATTGTAGACAAGTATGAGCCATTATCAGAAAAATATTAACATTAAGGTAAAGTAGATACTGGAATACTTAGATGATAAGAGAGAGTATAGATAGTATAGTAAATTATAGACGTTGGGGTTATAGCTTCCGCTGATATGGTCGATATTACGTATATCTTTGTAGAGGATTAGCGCCGAATCGACACCCAAAAGGACCCGGGCGAGCCAACGGAGCCAGGAAGCTGTGGATTAGCTTTGACTTCATTATCCCCAAAGCGTTGGACACGTGTATGTATTTGAGTAAATTGAGCATTCAGGGACACGCGTGCTCGTGGGAATCGTACATACGCTTTTCCACTCACACACGGTTACTCGTACACAAAGACACAGGAACTCACACACGTATACAGAAACGCACACATAAACACATACATACACAGACACACACATACAGAAACATACGTATACAAAAGAACACAGAAACACACACACACACACACAAACACACACACACATATAACACAAACAAAACACATACACATACACTCACACAAACACAACACACACACACACACACACACACAAACACACACATACAGAAACATACGTATACAAAAGAACACAGAAACACACACACACACACACAAACAAACAACAACAACAACAAAACACATACACTCACACAAACAAACACACACATACAGAAACATACGTATACATAGAACACAGAAACACACACAAACAAAAAACAACAAAAAAACATACACACACATACAAAGAAGCAAACAAACAACAAACAAAAAAAAAACACATCAACACAGACCACACACTCACACAAACAAACACACACATACAGAAACACAAACACACACAAACACTCCCAATGCAATGAATCTGCGAGCTCATCCGGATCTGTCATGTCACAGATGACGCCAATACACGGTCCGTGATTTAGCCTCATTAGCAGGTAGGGAACGTGTCACGGAGGCGACTGTGATTGACAGGTGCGAGAGAGAGACACTTCGGGGAAAAAGTGAAGGGAAAGCAATTAGAGAAGGAGGCCGGCTCAGATGTCCATATATGTATATATATATATATATATATATATATATATATATATATATATATATATATATATATATATATATATATATATATATATATATATGTGTGTGTGTGTGTGTGTGTGTGTGTGTGTGTGTGTGTGTGTGTGTGTGTGTGTGTGTGTGTGTGTGTGTGTGTGTGTGTGTGTGTGTGTGTGTGTGTTGTGTGTATGTGTGTGTGTGTGTGGTGTGTGTACATATATAATGTACATATACATGTACACCTATATTCCTTCTCCGGCAACTAGGCAGAGAGCAGCTGACAGTCTCACTGTAGACCTGATGGTGATTCAATCGCGGTGCTCTTGGTTGGGCTTGAAATTAGATCCTATTAAGTCTAAGGAAATGATTGTGAGTCGGTCTCGAACGCAGCTGCCTCAGCATCCACGGCTGCTGATTAATGGCGTCTTAATCACTTCAGTGGATAAGCTGAAGTTCAAAGCTTACATTCGAACTGAATATTAAGAAAATGGTCCGGGCCATTTCATATAAGCTAGGCATCATTCGCAAGTGCAAAAAAGATCTATTATTTTTTGCATTACTCGTAGATATTTTTATTTTTTATTTTTTTTATTTCTTCTGCCTCATTTTGAGTATTGTTCTCCTGTGCGGTTATCTGCTGCAGATTCACACTTAAGACTGCTTGATCGTTCTTTTAATTCCATTAACTTTCTCCTGTCTGACTTCGATTTGGACATTGGATATCGTAGGGTTGTTGGGGCTCTTTCAGTCTTATATAAGATTGTAAATGATAATTGACATCCCCTCTATATGTTTTATCCCTGTTTTTTTATTTATTTTTTTTATTTTTTTTTATTTTTTTTATCCCGCAAGAGTTACCCAGAAGTTCTATGACCTTCAATTCAATGACATTTGACGTAAGTCGATCGTCTACAAGTCAGTTTTCTAGATGCTTTTTTTCCTGCTATCTGTAGGCTTTGGAATAGATTGCCTTCAGCGATTGTAACTTCCCCGACTCTCGATAAATTAAAAACATCAGCTAACATGTTTTTCTTACGTAAACAGCTGGACTTTTATTCTTTCATTCAGTCTCAGCTGTTTCTGATCTGCACTGACTCCCTTGGTGGTATAAATATCGATCTTTTCAGGGTGGCTCTATATTAGCTTACAATGATAATAATGATAATATATCTTTAAACATATATATATATATAATATATATATTATATATATATATATATATATATATATATATATATATACACACACACACTACATACACACACACACACACCACACACAACATATATGTATATATGTATATATGTATATATGTATATATATATATATATATATATATATATATATATATATATATATATATATATATATAAATATATAACATATATATATGTGTGTGTGTGTTTGTGTGTGTTGTGTGTGTGTGTGTGTTGTGTATGTGTGTACACAATGTGTATATGTATGTGTATATATATATATATATAATATATATATATATATATATATATTATATATAATCTAAATATATAATAAATACACACACACACACACACACACACCACACACACACACACACACACACATATATATATATATTATATATATATATATATATATATATATATATAATATATATATATATATATATATATATATATATATATAATATATATATATATATATATATATATATATGCGTGTATTTGTGTGCAGTATACAAAAGCACATCTTTAAGCAACCCTACGAAGACCCACGCACACAAACTACACTAAACACATAGACAGACCACCCACGAACCATGAATGACCCCCCCCCCAGAAGACATCTACATAACTACACCAACGAGACACACACACACACACACACACACACACACACAACACAAAACAAAAACAAACAACACAAAAACCACAACAACGGAGATAGCGAACCAGGGATAGCGACACAGGGAACAAAAGAGGTAGACAGAGAGGAGAGCTGGACAATGGGTCGGCCAGGGTGTAAGTCAGCAGGTGTAGGGCCGGCGATCCATCAGGTGTGGCAGATCTCCACGCCCCTACATGTCGGACATCTCGCGGAAGGCAGCCCGGCGGGTAGACATGTGATGCGGAGTGGAACGAGGGAGGGAGATGAGGGAAGGGAGGAAGGGTGGGGGAGAAGGGAGGAGATGAAGGGAAGGGAGAAGGGAGGAGGGAGGGAGAATGGAGGAAGGGTGAGGGATAAGGAATGGGAGAAGGGAGGGAGATGAGGGAGGGAGAAGGGAGAGAAGGGAGGGAGATGAAGGAAGGGAGGGAGATGAGGGGAAGGGAGATTGAGAAATAGGAGGAGGGAGTGGGGTGAGGGAAGGGAGACGAGGAATAGGAGGGGGGGGGGTGAGGGAAGGGAGGAGGGAGGAGGGAGGGGGGTGAGGGAAGGGGAGGAGGGAGGAGGGAGGGGGATGAGGGAAGGGAGGGGAGGTGAGGGAAAGGAGGAGGGAGGGAGATGAGGGAGGGAGAAGGAGAGGGGATGAGAGAGAAGATGAGGAATAGGGTGAGGGAGATGAACAAGGTATAGGAAGAGGAGAAAGAGGACGCGGAATGGGACGAGGGAGAGAACGGGATAACAGGAAATGGAAGGAGAGAGAGAGAGAGAGAGAGAGAGAGAGAGAGAGAGAGAGAGAGAGAGAGAGAGAGAGAGAGAGAGAGAGAGAGAGAGAGAGAGAGAGAGAGAGAGAGAGAGAGAGAGAGAGAGAGAGAGAGAGAGAGAGAGAGAGAGAGGAGAGAGAGAGAGAGAGAGAGAGAGGAGAGAGAGAGAGGAGAGAGAGGGAGAGAGAAAGAGACAGAGAGAGAGGAGAGAGAGAGAGAGAGAGAGGAGAGAGAGAGAGAGAGAGAGAGAGAGAGAGAGAGAGAGAGAGAAGAGAGAGAGAGAGAGAGAGAGAGAAGAGAGAGAGAGAGAGAGAGAGAGAGAGAGAGAGAGAGAGAGAGAGAGAGAGAGAGAGAGAGAGAGAGAGAGAGAGAGATCAAGGACGGACGAGGAATAGAAGAGGAAGAGAGAGAGAGACAAGAAACAGGAAAAGAGAGGGACAAGAAATGGAGGAGAGGGAGAGGGACGAGAAACAGGACACGGAGAGAGAGAGGAGGAACAGGAAGAAGAGAGAGAGGACGAAATGAGACAGGAATGATGGAATGGGGAGTTAAAGAATGACAAGGAATAGGACGAGGTGAAGGGAGGATGAAATGAGACGACAGGGGAAGAGGAGGAAGAAGAAGGAGGAATGGAAGAAAAGGCAAGAAGGAGGAGGGTGATAAGGGAGGGGGCGAGGAGAGGATAAGGGAAGAGGGACGACGAAGAGAGCGGAGAAAAAGGTGAAGGGAATAAATGGTAAACACACAGAACAGACACACATTGACATCCTTCCTCCCCCACCCCTCCCCTCCCACACATATTCATTCATTCCCTAATCCAATGAACAATTTCACTCCCTCCCCCTTCCCCCACCACAGCCCACAAGAGTCCCTCTTTAACCCCCCCTCCCCTCCTCCCCCCTTCCCTCCTCCACCCTTCCCCACCATCATAACACCGAGTCCTCTCTCCCCCTCCCCTCCATCCCCCCCCTCCCCCATCACCCAACACGAGTCCCTCTCCCCTCCCCTCTCCCTCCCCTCCTCTCTCCTCCATCAATCATCTTCCCCTCGATATCTCCCTGATCCTGACCGATCCTCCGCCTCACGGATGCCACCGCTCATCCGGCCGTCCGGATGCCCAGCTCCGCTTGACTGTCATCCTGGAGAGCCGAGAGGAGGAGGAGGGGAGGGGAGGAGGAGGAGGGGAGGTGGGGGAGGCGGAGGGGAGGGGGAGGAGGAGGGAGAGTGGGGAGGAGGAGGAGGGGGAAGGTGGGGGAGGGGTAGGGAGGGGAGGTGGGGAGGAGGAGGGGGAGGGGGGTGGGGGAGGAGGGGATGGGGGTGGGTTGGGGGGAGGGGGAGTGGGGGAGTGGGGGAGGTGGGAGAGGAGGAGGATTTAGGAGGTGGTGGTGGAGGAAGAGGATGAGCAGGAGAAGGAGGAGGAAGGAGGGGGAGGGTGGGAGGTGGGGGGCTAGGAAGGGTAGGGGGAGGTTGGGGGAGGGAGGAGAGGGGGAGAAGGAGAGGATTTAGAAGGTGGTGGTGGAGGAAGAGGAGGAGCAGGAGAAGGAGGAAAGAGGAGGAGGAGGAGGAGGAGGAGGAAGGGGGGAAGAGGAGGAGAATATTTTTCGCAAAGCCTCTTGTTTGTTCAAGAAAGAAGAAGAAGAAAAGCCTCGGTACAGTGAGACGCCATTTCCACACTGACACGAATGTGCTGCTTTACTTTCCTGACATGCTTACGTCGACGTGTTTATGGTGACATGACTTACACTGACATGCTTAAATGACATGCTGACATGGATGTGCTAACACTGACGTACTTACACTGAAATACTGACACCGATATGCTAATTTGCCAACAGTGACATACGCTAACATATTTAGGTTGACATACACTAGCATAATTAGATCGACATACTTCCACATGCCGACATACAAATATAACCAACATATCAGCTGATACGCAGCGTGGAAATACTTGCATCACCCAACTCGGCCACAGAGGCAAACGGACACACACACACACACACACACACACACACACACACCACACACACACAACACAAACACACATCCACACCACACACACACACACACACACACACACACATACGGACACAAACACAAGGACACATTTTCATCCCTACCCCACACACACATATCACACACGCGAAGCAAACACAATCTCTTACACAACCACACACGAACACAAACCTAATCACACACGAACATAATCAACAATCACACACACACACACGCAAACGCACACAACCCCCCCCCCTCACACACACACACACGCGTGACATGTAATTGGACGAAGCATCACCTCTTCGTCCCCCGGTGCACCCCCCCTCCCCCGGGTTTCCCTTTTCGCTTCCTTTCTTCCTCCTCTTTTTCTTTTCTCTCTTTCTCTCTTCTTCTGCTTTCTCTTTTTTTTCTGATTTCTCTTTCTTCTTCTTCTTTCTCTTTCTTCTTCTTCTTCTCTTCTTTTTCTTCTTGTTTTTCCTCTTCCTTCTCCCGTTCTTCGTTTTATTTTTCCTCCTCCTTCTCTTTCTTCTTTTGTCTACTCCTTCTTCTCTTCCTCCTTTTCCTTTTTTTTTTTTTTTTTACTTCTATCCCATGTTCTTTTTTTTCGTTTCTTTTTTATTTTGCTCGTATCTTTTTTTTCTTTTTTTTCTTTTCTTTTCCTTCTTTCTTTGTCGTTATATTATCTTTTCTTCTATTTCTTCTTCTTCTCTATCACCCGGTCTTCTCTCATATTTTTATTTTTATTTCTTCTCCCTTTTTCTTTTTCCCTTTCGTTTTCTTTACTTCTCTTCATTCTCTTTCTACTTCTTCTTTTCTTCTAATTTCTCTCTTTCTTTCTCGTTGTCGTGGTTCGTCCTTCTTTCTTATGTCGTTCTTCTTATCAGTATCATCATGACTATTATCATAATAACTGTATTATGTTTTCTTTCCCGTTTTCGTGTTTTTATATATATATATACATTTTTGTATTACTTTCTATTTCTTCTTCTTCGTCTTCCTTTTCTTTTCCCCCTTTTTTATTATCATTCTCTCTCTCTCTCTCTCTCTTTCTCTCTTTCCTCTCTCTCTTTCTTTCTTTCTCTCTCTCCCTTTCCTCTCTCTTTCTCTCTTCTTTCTCTCTTCTCTCTCTCTCTTCTCTCTCTCTCTTCTCCCTCTCTCTCTCTCTCTTCTCTCTCTCTCTGTCTCTCTCTCTCTCTCTCTCTCTCTCTCTCTCTCTCTCTCTCTTTCTCTCTTTTTCCAATTCTGAAGCTTCTTCGGTATGCTAATCCTCCTCCTGTGCAATATACCAACGGCAGCACATACGATTGCTCGCAGCTTGCAAGGCCAGCTGGTAAACATGTTTATAATTCCGGGAAACGAACTACGAACACGCGTAAATATGTTATAATTTCGTTCGCCACCTCAGCGAGCGCCATCAAAGAAAAGGAATAGTGTAAATAAATAGATGAATATGGAGAGGCATACTGTACACGTGGGTACGTATTAGAGAAGCATACGTATACGCACATAGGAACACACACTCACACACAGACAGATCAATCATGGACACGCGTGGGCATAAACACACCAATTGAAAGGTGACGGAAAGCAGTTTATTGAATAAACAAAAAGAAAAAGAAGAAGAAGCAGAAGAAGAAGTAAAAAATACACTTAAATCGCGGGAAAATACACCCAAAGGCAGTGACGCTTCGACACATGGAAGTAATTATGTCTTGTTAATTACGTTCATAATTAATCTGAAATGAATTAGCTATGCCATTTTGGTAGAAATATCCTCTTGAATGATTTATGTTGACTTGCAGGAGGGCCCGAGTGCCATGCCTCGAGCGCGCTGTACTTTATAGATGGCACTATTCCGGTTTCGAAAATTGTCCCCGAGGCCCCGCAGAGCCAAGCAGCGCGAGCGGGAAAAGCGTCTGTAAAAGCGACGGCGGTGATCAGAATAATTTACTGGCCGAGATATGATATAAATAGAAATAATACGACAGCGCGCCGAGGTAATCCGGCGACTGACGCACACGCACACTCTCCTCCCCCCCTCCCCCACACACACTTGCACAAACGCACAACTTACACACATACACACCCACGCACAACAACTTACACTTACACACACAAGCACCCACTCATCCACTCTCTCTCTCTCTCTCTCTCTCTCTCTCTCTCTCTCTCTCTCTCTCTCTCTCCCACACACACACAACACACATCCCCCCCCTCCCCCACACACACAAACGCACCCAACAACTAACACACACACACACACACACACACACACACAAGACACCCACTCAACTGACAACACAACACATATTCTACGTGCGCCCTAAATTTGCAGCGGGGCAACGGGGCCGAGGAGGTGGAAGCGCCGAGACGCCGTCGGTGCGAGTAGACGCTGGAGGGGAGCTGTGCCTCGCCGCGGTGGGGGCTCGGGTGGCACTCGGGAGGAGCTGCAGAAACACGGAGACACACAACACACGTAGGTTTACACACACACAATACAAACGTACATGCATACATACATATATATCTGTATATTATGTATATTGATATATATATAATATATGTATATATGTATATATGTATGTATGTATATATATATATGTATATATAATATATACTATATATATATATATATATATATATATATATATATATATATATATATATATATATATATATATATATATACATATACACACACACACAACCACACAACACACACACACACACACACACCACACACACACATATACATACATACTATAATATATATATAGATAGATATGTATGTCTATGAACATCAGAAAGGTCAACAATATGTAATTTGCTGCAACTCTCATTGCTCTCTCGGCTCGGGTCCGCTTGATGATGAAAAATGTAGTTTGAATATGATTTAATTTTTCGTTTTTTGTTTTTGAGGATTTTCTTTTGATCTCTCTTTCTCTGTCTCTGTCTCGTGTCTCTCTCTGTCTGTCTGTCTGTCTCTCTCTCTCTCTCACCTCTTTCTCCCTCCCCCCTCTCTCATATATTATATATATATTATATATATATATATATATATATATATATATATATATATATATGTTCATCGTTTTTCCCTTATCTGTCTTTCCTCTTTTCTTATATTGTCATCATTATCATTATTCTTGCCTTTTAATTCTCTTTTGTGTCTATCTCTTACACGTCCTTGGGATAGGTTTTATTCTTCATCATTCTGTCTTATTCCTTCTTTTATTCAGAGTTTTCCCTTTGACCTTTCGCCGTTTGTGTTCTATCTCCTTCTCCGAAGTCCTTTTCTTTTCCTCTCCACTCCACTCCAATTATTTTTCTTTCGTTCTTTCTCCTCTCCTTCATCCTCTTGCATCTTCTCTTCTCTTCTCCTCCTCTTCTTCTAATCCTTCCCATTCATATCCTCTATTTCCTTTTCCTCTCTTCCTTCTTGTCTACCTCTGCCTCTTCTTCTGCCCTGTTCATTTTTTCTTATCTTCCCTCTCTTCTCCATTTTCTTCCACATTTCCATTTCTCCCTTCTCCTTCGTCTTTTATTCCTCCTCTTCCTCCTTTCGCTCCTTCTCCTTCTTTCCGTCCCCTTCACCTTCTTTTAGCTTCCTCCTCCTCTCCCCTCTTTCTTTTCCCTCTATTCTCTCCTCTCTCTCTTTCTTCCCACCCTCCTTCCCACTTCCCCTTCTCCTCCTCCTCCTCTCCCTTCTTCTGCTTCCTCCTCCTCCTCTCCCTTCTCTCCTCTCTCTCTCTTCCTACCCCTCCTTCCACTTCCTTCTCCTCCTCTTTCCTCCTCCTCCTCTCCCCTCTTTCTGCTTCCTCTCCTCCTCTTCCTCCTCCTCCTCTCCCCTCTTTGCTTCCTCCTCCTCCTCTCCCCTTCTTCTCCTCCTCTCCCTTCTTTTTCTCCTTCTCCTCCTTCCGCCACTCGTCCCACACTAATTAGCGGAGGTGTTTGTGACCTTCGCAATGTGTAATTACTTTCTCCCTCTCTTCCCCCATTTCTTTGTCTCTTCCATTTCCTTTTCCTTTTGTTCTATTTTACCTCTCGTGACCGTTATCAATCTTTGTTTTGATTCCTGGTCATGAGATCCATACACCGCGATAAAGTAAAGGAAAAGGGGAGAAACAAAAAGGCCGATGAAAGGGGAATAAGTGAACGGTCGAGAAGAAAAGGGAAGAAGGGAAAAGAGATCAGTATATTTTCAAATATGAATTATAAAGAGGAAGAGGAAGAAGAGAAATAAGAGGAAGAAGAAAAGACGTAGAAGAAAAAAGCAAAGAAGAAGAAGAAGACAAAGAATAACTAGAAAGATAAAAGGAGAGGAAAAGGAAGACAAGATGAAAAAAATAGTAGGAAGAAAAAGAAAAATGGGAAGAAATAAAAGAAAATGAGAATAGCAATAAGAAAGATAGAACAAAATAGGAAGGAGGAGAATAAGAATAAGAATAAGAGAAAGAAAAGAATAGGAATAAGAATAAGAGAAAAAATGAGATTAAAAATGAGAGAAAGAAAACAAGAAAGAGATTAAAATAAGAGAAAGCAAAAAAGACGAAGGAGAGTAAGAATAAGAGAAAGAAAAGAAGATTAAAAATAAGAGAAAGAAAAGAAGGAGAATAAAATTGAAGAATAAAGATATGAAAAGAAAAAGAAAGAATAAAATAGAAAAGAAAAGAAGGAGAATAAAATTGAGAGAAAGAAAGAAGAGAATAAAATTGAGAGAAAGAAAAGAAGGAGAATAAAAATTGAGAGAAAGAAAAGAAGGAGATAAGAAAAAGAAAAGAAGTATAATGACAATAACACTACGTGGCCAAAGACGAAGAAGAATAGGCCGAGCAGCAGCAGGAGAAGTTGAAAAAGAAATAACTCTTCGAGGCTTCCGCCGCCGTTTGGAAAAGCAGGAAAGCCAATTATCCTTTTCGGAGCTTGTAAAAGGGCGCCGTCACTCCTCGGGAGAGAGCCTGGAAAGATCAACCGCGTCTTCTTTCTCTCTCAGACCGGAAAGTATGTGTGTGTGTGTGTGTGTGTGTGTGTGTGTGTGTGTGTGTGTGTGTGTGTGTGTGTGTGTGTGTGTGTGTGTGTGTGTGTGTGTGTGTGTGTGTGTGTGTGTGTGTGCGCGCTCACCGAACCCGGGAGACTCTTTCACAAAGGGAGAAGGAAAATATTTGAATCATCTTTTTTAGACTCTTGGTTTTCAGTTCCGCTACTCTTTTTTCGAAATATAATTTTACTCGAATTAATGAGGAAAACGAGAATAAACATCAAAAGGTTTGTCTGTCGTCTTTGAACACGTTCCCTTCGCCATAGGGTTCCTTGGCGCTCATTTGCATACGATCCGGAAGCAGCCACGTGAGATGGACTGAAGGGAAAGGAATTTCATGTCTCCAAGATCCTGTGTGCGTCTTAGAGAGGACATGACTAAAACTTTTCGCCGATGTGTTCTTGTCTACATTCTATAAGGTTTCTCAGAGAGAGCAGTACTATCACTTTTCGTGTCTGTGATTGTGTTTACATTCTCTGATGAGCTTCTAAGAGAGAGTGCATGACTAAAACTTTTCGCGGTGTCTTTATCTGTGTCTATATGGGCCTCTAGAGAGAGCAGAGCGACTAACACTTCCATGCCTGTGATTTTGTACTCTTGAGCTTCTAAGAGAGAGGCATGGCAAAACTTGACGGATGTTTTTTGTCCTACGAAATTCTATAGGGTTTCTTTAGAGAGAGCAGGACTAATAACATTTCCCGTGATTTTTGTTTACATTTATTGAGCTTCTAAGAGAGGACATGGCTAAAACTTTTCGCCGTTGGTCTACATTCTATAAGGTTTCTTAGAGAGAGCGGGACTAACATTTCCCGTGATTTTGTTTACACTCTATTGAGCTTCTAAGAGAGGGCATAAAACTTTTCACGGATGTGTTTTTGTCTACATTCTATAGGGTTTCTTAGAGAGAGCAGGACTAACATTTCCCGTGATTTTGTTTACACATTCTCTTCTAAGAGAGGGCATGGCTAAAACTTTTCGCGGATGTATCTTTGTCTGTAATCTATGGGGCCTATTAGAGAGAGCAGGACTAACATTTCCCGTGATTTTGTTTACATTCTATTGAGCTTCTAAGAGAGGACATGGCTAAAACTTTTCGCCGTTGGTCTACATTCTATAAGGTTTCTTAGAGAGAGCGGGACTAACATTTCATTTCCGTGAGATTTTGTTTACACTCTATTGAGAGCTATTCTAAGAGAGGGCATGGCTAAACTTTTCACGGTGTATTTTGTGTCTATACAACTTCTTATAGGGTTCTCTTAGGAGAGCCGGGACTTAACATTTCCCATGGTGATTTGTTACATTCTATTGAGCTTCTAAGAGAGGGCATGGCTAAAACTTTTCGCGGATGTATCTTTGTCTGTAGTCTATGGGGCCTATTAGAGAGAGCAGGACTAACACTTCCCATGCCTGTGATTTTGTTTACATTCTACGGGGCTTCTAAGAGAGCGCATGACTAAAACTTTTCGCGGATGTGTTTTTGTTTACATTCCGTAGGGTATTAGAGAGAGAGAGCAGGACTATCCTTTTCGTGTCTGATCGTGTGTTACATTCTAATGGGGCTTCTAAGAGAGGGCTTAAACATTTTCGCGGGTGTCTTTGTCTGCATTCTATGGGGTTTCTTAGAGAAATCATGGCTTAAACTTTCCGGGCATTTTTCTTTTTTTACATTCTACGCGGCTTCCTAGAGAGAGCACGACTAAAATTTTCGCCGTTTTGTTGTTTATCTTCCTATGGCACAGTGGTAGAAAAAACGGTGATATACTCGTAATCCCTGTATACTATATTTTGATTTTTTTCCCCTTTATAGCGCTGTTTTATCTATCGTTTACGTAGTGGTGAAAACTGCAAGACTTGCGTAAATGTAAACAAGCCAAATATATTTAATCTTAAGGGATAATTGCATAGTGGGAATCAGTTATGTATCCTTATATTCTTACCCTGTTTTTTCCCGATCTAAAAAGAAAATGGCCGCCGTCCACAATGTTCCCGCCATTTTGTCTCGCATAAACAACCCCCCCCCCGCCCGCAAAAAAAAAAAAAAAAAAAAGTAAAACACTTTGCATCCTCTGCCACCTGGTACCTCCGCGGCTAACAGCTGTACTTCTTTCTGATACATTGAGATATATATAAAAAAGGAAAGCTCTGAGCTATTTGGAAACAAAAGAAAGAATGCGCGAGGAAAAATAAGATTAACAGGCGGACTTTGGGACTTTCCTTCGCTTCCGGGCCTTCGAGCTTCGCGCTGGGCCGTCGGCGGTCGCTTTTTCCGCTGCCGGTTTCGCTGCTTCCGAGAAGTCACATACTTCACTATTTTCTTTAAGTCCTCGAGTTTAAGGGGGAGTTGGAAGTATCCAAACTCTCCCTCCCCCTTGACTCCGCCTCCTCCTCCATCTCTCCCTCTCGTTCCTGCTCCTCCCCCCTTCCACCATCTCTTCTCCACCTCCCTCTCCCTCTCTCTCCTCCTCCCGCCCCTTCCCCATCCTCCCCTACTCTCCATCTTCCTCCCCCCTTCTGCTTCTTCCCCCCTCTTTCTCCCATTTCCCCACTCTCCACCTCCTCCTCCTCCTCCTCCCCTTTCCTCCCTCTCCCTCTCCCCTCCCACCTCCCTTCTCCTCCCCCCTCTACTCTGCGTCACGATCAGCGAAACTTTCATCTGTTGGCTATATTGTCCTTTATATATTTTCAAATGCAAAATGCATCGCCATTCTCATTAAATTTTAATTAATTCTGGCTAGAATTAAAGAGAGAGAGAAACAAAAAAACGAAGAAAAATAAGTAGAAAATGGTAAGATAATTAACAAAGGTTCTATTTTAGCGCGGACGCAGAGCAGAAAACGTAGAATATTCTGTATCTTAAACAACTAAATTTAGAGATCGTTAAATAATTATTTGCTTTCCTTTCAGGACCGAAAGTGACGGAGCGAGCCACTTATTACAAGGTAAGGAAGAGAGAAAAGGAGAGAAAGAGAGAGAGAGAGAGAGAGAGGAGAGAGAGAGAGAAAGAGAGAGAAGAGAGAAGAGAGAGAGAGAGAGAGAGAGAGAGAGAGAGAGAGAGAGCGACTGGAAAGAGACAGTGAGATAAAGATAGGAGAGAAATATACAGACGGATGATAGATAGGCAGATAGACGGATAAGAAAATAGATAGATAGTAAAAAAGTCAAACAAACGGATAAAAAAGAGAAATGCGTCGATAGAAGAAGAGAAAGGAAAGAGACAAAGGCAACTTCCGAGAGCGAGGTGGGCGCAAGAGGCCACACACCTCGCCACCGCTATGCAAAGGAGAGGGACACGCCCGCCCCGCGCGACGCAGGGGCGGCAGGGGCAGAGAGAGGGAGGGGGGGGGGGCGTCGGAGGAGTAGGGAGGGGATAGAGGGAGGAGGAAGGGAAGGAGAGAGTGGAGGGGAGGAGGGAAGGAGGAAGGAAGGAGGGAGTAAGGAGGGATAGAGGAGGAGGAAAGGGAAGGAGTGGAGGGGGAGGAGGGAGAGGGACAGAGGAGGAGGAAGGGAAGGAAGGGGATGGAGGGGGAGGGAGCAAGGAGGGGATAGAGGGAGGAGAAGGGAAGGAGGGAGTGGGGGGGGAGGGAGCAGGGAGGGGACAGAGGGAGGAGGAAGGGAAGGGAGGGGAAGCGAAGGGAGCAGGGAGA
>NW_020871341.1:22500-30000 GCF_003789085.1 Penaeus vannamei | reverse complement strand
GTATGTATGTATGTATGAATTTATGTAAATATGTTTATGTATATATATGTGTATATATACATTTATACATTCTTTTTCATACGTCTTTCTCACCACCATTCAATTGAGAGATAGACTTGACTTTTGACATTTTGTTGTTCATAAGTAGTGTCATGTATATATATATATATATAATATATATATATATATATATATATATATATATATATATATATATATATTATATATATATTATTTTTTTTTTTTTTTTTTTTTTTTTTTTTTTTTTTTTTTTTTTTTATCAAATAGGGAGCGACTGCTTATGAAGTTATTTTCAAGATATAGTATATGACAACGGGAGCGAGTTCCAGCAGGGCTTCGGTTTTCTTCGTCTTTCCCATTCTCTTTCATGGATAACTCAACAGGTTTCATATATTTGTCCATAAAGTTATCATACGTTTTCAGAACGGTTTCATAATTACTGTCTTTTTGACCTTGGCTAAATTCTAAGTGTTCAGCATCTGTTGTGAGATCCGTTACCTTATCAACAAACGAATTGTCCTGCAGGAGCTCAACAGGTACCTCTGCGTCGCCGTTTCCTGTTGGCTTCTCTGTTTAAAGGGAAATCACTTGAAATGACATCATTGTGGATCTTCCTGTCTGACGAATCATGAAAGTCAGACATGTCAACTTTATGAATCTTCCTGTCTGACGAATCATGAGAGTCAGACATGTCAACTTTATGAATCTTCCTGTCTGACGAATCATGAAAGTCAGACATGTCATCTTTTGCAGACACGATTTCATGTCCACCTAAATGGCCAGTTGACGGCACTGAACCTGCCCGATCCGCTTCCTCCAGGGAACCGAAAAAAGGGTTAACACTACACTCTTTAAAAATATTCAGTACCTGTGCAATTGCATGCGACGTAATCAACGACTGAGCCCCCCCCCCCCTCCTTGTTGGCAGCAGATACAGGGGTCCAGTCATCCGGATGCGAACGCCCGTCCGTTGACAACAGCTGCACCTGCGTCGCTCAGCTGTGATGCGAAAGGCTTCCCTCTCGCGTTCGTCACCCTGGCGATGGCCTTCCTCTCCCATCGGCGCGGACGCCATCCCGGGCTGTGTCGAGGAAGTTGGCAAGCGGTGCTGCAAGGAGATTAGGTCGAGGTGGCGAGCGGTGCTGCAAGAGATAGGGATCGAGTGGCGAGGGTGCTGCAGAGATTAGGGTCGGAGTGCGGCGGTGCTGCAAGAGATTAGGGGTCCGGAGCGCAGCGAGGCGGTGAAGCAGGGAAAGGGTCGAGTGCGGACTGGGTGCTGCAATAAACTCGAAACATCCGTCTGGATCCCTTCTGTAGAGGGGGGGGGGGGGTTTTTTTTTTTTTTTTTTTTTGTTTTGCCCGAGTGTGATAACAGCTCGAAGTAGGGAATTTGAAATTTTGAAAGATTTATGTTTAAAAAAGAGTCCAGAATCCTTTATCGCGCCTTGGTTTGTTTCATTAATTGATAATAGAATATAAATGCAAAAAAAAAAAAAAAAAAGAAACAAAAAAAAAAAAAAAATAAAACATCAAAATACCATTGAGAAAATAGAAACAAAATTGCAAAACCGCACGACCTCTGTCCATTTTTTTTTTTACAGGCCTTGATTGGTGGAAGGGATGTCCCTATTGTTACACACTGGCGGCGCCGAAGGAATCTATATTCCTGGATATTTATAGGCCTGATCTTTCTGCGATTTTGTTTCCGGGATAACAAAGATATATGGAGTATATGCTCTAGTTTCGAGAGAGAGAAAGACACAACACACTAAAACACAGACACACACAACGACACCACACAACATAAGATGAACTACACAGAGAGAGAGGAGAGAGAGAGAGAGAGAGAGAGAGGAGAGAGAGAGAGAGAGAGAGAGAAGAGAGAGAGAGAGAAGAAGAGAGAGAGAGAGAGGGAGAGAGAGAGAGAGAGAGAGACGAGGAGAGAGGAGGATAGAGAGAGAGATGAGCGACAGAGGAGAGAGAGTAGAGAGAGAGAGAGCGACACAGAACACGACATCGTAAACTACAGACAGGCGTGGTGCAACACACACACACAACACATCTACGACAGAGCGAGCGAACAACACAAACAGACACACAAGGACACAACCAGACAAGACAAACAAAGAACAGACACAAGACAAAGTAGACGATCATAAACATGCGCAGAGACAGAAAAAAAAGAGCAAAAAGAGAGACAATAATAAAAAAAATAAAAAAAAAGTGAAAGAAATAAGAAAAAGAAAAAAATAATAAAAATAAAAAAAGAGCAAGAAAAGCGCAAGACAGAGACCTCCATCTTCTTTCAAGTCAGCTTGGATTAAACGTGATTCCGGCGGGAGATTACAAGCCGAGCTGCGTTCGCCGCGGATCCCAGCCATTCGCAAGAAATTGTAATTGGTACGAGACCCGTCTTGGGACGCGGGAGAAAATCGCGAAGATCGTCGAAATTTTGCGAAGGAAAAGCGAATAAGGGAATAAGCGAAGGGGAAAATTGGCGTTAATGGTGGTGTTATTGAGGAAATGAGGGATTTTATAAGTGGAAAATCGCCAATTAAGTTAGAGCAGAAATTAAATTCAACCCGGAGATAAAGACAACAGAATAGATTAACATATATGAATTGCGACATAAAAAGTGTGTGAAATGTAGGAGAGGAGGCGGGGGGGGGGGGGTGAGACAAAATGCGTTTCCTTCGTCTTTTGTTAATTTTTTTTTTCTCAACTTCTTTTCCGCCTTCTTCAGTCCTAAAAANGGTTTCCGGGATAGAGGGACAAAGATGATATGGAGTAATAGTGCTGCATAGTTTCAAGAGAGAAGAAAGACAGACGAGCACAGGAGGCATTACATGAGCGAGAAGCGAGAGGGAGAGGTGAGGGAAGGGAGAAGGGAGGGAGGGAGGAGGGAGGGAAGGGGCGTAGAGGGCAGGGAGGGAGGGAGGGAGGGAGGGAAGGAAGGAAGTGAGGGAGGGAGGGAGGAGGAGGGAGGAGGGAGGCATGGAGGGAGGGAGGGAGGGAGGGAGGAGGAGAGCAGGAGGGAAGAGAAGAGAGAGAAGAGAGAGAGAGAGAGAGAGAGAGAGCGACACGACACACCCACACACACATCACACACACGACACAAATAAACAGACCAGAGACGATCATAATAACATGCAGACAAAAAAACAGAAAAAGAGAGACAAAAAAATAAAAACACAAAAAAGTGAAAGAAAGAAGAAAAGATAAAAAAAGAGAGACAAAATATGAAGAAAGGACAAAAAAATAACAAAAAATAATAAAAAAAGTGTGCAAGAAAGCGCAAAGACACCTCCATCTTCTTTCAAGTCAGCTTGGATTAAACTGATTTCCGGCGGAGATTACAAGCCGAGCTGCGTTCGAGCCATTGCAAAAATTGTATTGGTAACGAGACCCTCTTGGACGCGGGAGAAAAATCGCGAAGATGCGTCGAAATTTTGCGAAGGAAAAGAGAATAAGGGAATAAGCGAAGGGGAAAATTGGCGTTAATGGTGGTGTTTTGAGGAAATAAGGGGTTTTTATAAGTGGAAAATCACCAATTAAGTGAGAGAAGATATTAAATTAAACTTAAAGATAAAGACAACAGAATAAATTAACATATATGAATTAGCAACATAAAAAGTGTGTGAACGTAGGAGAGGGGGGGGGGGGGGGGGTGAGACAGAAAAGCGTTTCCTTCGACTTTTGTTATTTTTTTTTCTCAACTTCTTTTCCGCCTTCTTCAGCCTAAAAGAGGGGAGTGGGGGAAGAGGGGGCTGGGGGACTAGGAAGGGAGGGGGAGGGGGAATGGGAAGAGTGGGGGAGGAGAGGCGAGTGGGGAAGAGTGAAGAGGGAGGGGGAGGGGAGTGGGGAAGAAGTGGGGGACAGTCGAGAGGGAGGGGAGAAGGGTGGGGAGAGAGTGGGGGGGAAGCGGGAGGCGCGGGAGTGGGGGGACTAGTCGAGAGGGAGGGGGAAGGGGGAATGGGGGAAGGAGTGGGGGATGGGAGAAGGCAAGAGTGGGGAAGATGAAGAAGGAGGGGGAGGGGGAAGTGGGAAGAGTGGGGACGAATCGAGAGGGAGGGAGAGGGGGTGGGGGAAGAGTGGGGGGGAGCGGAGGCGGAGTGGGAGCTAGTCGAGAGGGAGGGGGAGGGGGAATGGCGGAAGAGTGGGGAGGAGAAGCAGAAGTGGGAAGAGTGAAGAGGGAGGGGGAGGGGGGAGTGGGGAGAGTTGGGGGACGAGTTCGAGAGGGAGGGGAGCAGGGGGTGGGGGAGAGTGGGGGGAAGGGGAGGTCGGAATGGGGATAGTGGGGAGGGGGAGAAGAAGTGGGCAAAATGGGAGGCAGAGTGGGGAGGTGGAGTGGAGGAAGAGTCCAAGAAGGGAGAGGGTGGGGGATTGGGGGAAGAGTGGGGGGGAGGAGGAGAGGAGTGGGGGCAGAGGGGTGGGGGGAGGCTGATGAGACCGTCTGCACATTGTCCGCGAGAACAAAACTTCCAGTTGGGGACTGCCGAGTGTTCCCATCACTTGCCTCTGCGAGGGACCTTGGAGGGAAGCGGGGGGGGGGGGGGGGGGAGGGGAGAGGGAGGGAAGGGAAGAGAGGAGGGGAGGGGAGGGGATTGGCAGAGGGATGGGGCAGTGAGGAAGGGGGATAGGTGGGAGAAAAGGGGAGGGAAAGGGGAGGGGAGGGATGAGGATGGGAGGGAGGCAGTGAGGATAGGGGAGAGGGAGGGAAGGGGGAGTGGGGACATGAGGGGACAGGGGGCGGGGTATGGAAAGAGTTAGAGAGGGGGGTAGCGAGTGGTCGAAGAGGGGAGGAAGGGGACGTAGGGGAGGGAAAAGAGGAGGGATAAGGGGAGAAAGAAGGGAAGGGGAAGAGGGGGTTCAATGTGAGAAGGAAGAGGAAGAAGGGGAACAGAGGAGGAAAAAAGAGAGGAGGGGAATAGGTGTCACAGAGAGAGAGAGAGAGAGAGAGAGAGAGAGAGAGAGAGAGAGAAGAGAGAGAGAGAGAGAGAGAGAGAGAGAGAGAGAGAGAGAGAGAGAGAGAGAGAGAGAGAGAGGAGGAAAGGGGAGGAAGGAAGAATTTAACGGTGAGAAGGAGGGAATAGAGAATAAAGGGGAAGAAGATGGAATAAAGGCGGAGAACGAGGGAAGAGGCGAGGGCCGAGGAAGGCGTAAGAGGCGGCAAAGGTCAAAGGTCAGACGGGACGAAGCAGGAGCAGACAGGTGAGCGGACATGCAGGTAAGTAGGTAAGCACTTAAGGCAGCAAAAAGGTAAGTAGGTAAGTAGGCAATGATTTCAGCAGGTAAACAGTCAAGCAGGTACGCGAATAAGAAGGTAAACTGGTAAGTAGGTAAGCAGGTCAACATGCAGGCTGATAGGCAAGGGCACAGGCAAGCAAGGCAACAGGCTAGCAGGCAGAGTAAACAAGCAAGCAGCCGGTAGGCAGGCAGTAACAGGAAAGCAGGTCAGCAGGCGGTAGAGGAGAGACTCCACCTGTTGAGTCTCTTCCGGGCTCTCCTCGTCCTTGTCTCTGCTCTTTCGCTTTTCGCTCTCTCCTCCTCTGCCCTCTCCCTTTCTCCTTTCCTCCTCCCTGTGCTCTTTTTCGCTTCTCACTCTCCCTTCCCCTCTCTCCTTCCCTCATTCTTCATCTTCCTCATCCCACCTCCCTTCCTCCCTCTCCTCCCCTCCTTCTTCCTTCCTCATCCCACTCCTCCCCTCCCTTGAACCTCCCTCCTCCCCTTCTCTTTCCTCCCTCTCCCTCCCTCCCTCCCCCCCTCCCCCCCCTTAAGTGCCTCTCTCCCTGGCACATTTTCCTCTCGCTTCCTCCTCGCCGCCCCTTCGTGGCCGCCGCTCCTTCCACAGGGCCTCCGGGGCTCCAGGGCCAGGCGAGGGGCCGGGTTTTAGGGTTTAGGAGGAGGAGAGAAGGAGGAAATGGGGAGGAGGAAGGGGAGGAAGGGATGGGAGAGGGAGAGAGAGAAGATGGGATGGAGAGGGAAGGGGAGAAGGAGGAAGTTGGGGAGAGGAAGGGGGAAGGGATGGAGAGGAAGGAGAGAAGGAGGATGGGGAGGAAGAGGAAGGGATGGAGAGGGAAGGCGAGAAAGGAGGAAGTTGGGGAGGAGGAAGGGGAGGAGAGGGAAGGAGAGAAGGAGGAGGAGAAAGAAAAGGAGAAAGACAAAGAAAGGAGAAGGAGGAAAGAGGAGAAGAGGAGAAGTAGTTAGGAGAGGAGGAGAAGGAGAAAAGGGGAGGAAAAAAAGGAAAAAGCAATAGCAAAGGAAAAGTAAAAGGAAAAAGGAAGGGAGGAAGGAGAAGCAAAGAAATGAGAAGGAGGAGAAGCAGGAGAGAGAAAAAAAGAAAAAAAAAGGGAAGAATTGGACGAGCAGGAGAAGGAGGACCTCGAACGCAGCGCCCCTTAGCCATAGCGTCTGGTCCCTAACTTGTCGTCCTTCCCGAGCCATAAAGAGAATTTCGCGCTTCACACTTATAAAACAAAATCGCTATGGATGGCGCAACATTAACGGGATCCGCCACGCGACACATTGCGAGAAGAGAGAGAAGAGAGACGAGAGGAGAGAGAGAGAGAGAGAGAGAGAGGAGGGAGGAGAGAGAGAGGAGAGAGAGAGGGAGAAGAGAGAGAGAGAGAGAGAGAGAGAGAGAGAGAGAGAGAGAGAGAGAGAGAGAGAGAGAAGAGAGAGAGAGAGAGAGAGAGAGAGAGAGAGAGAGATGAGAGAGAGAGAGAGAGAGAAGAGAGACCCCCTCCCCTCCCCTCCTTTCCCTCCTTTTCTTACCCCCCAAGCCCATCCCAACGAAAATCTGAAATGGAATGATATGTAGGAGGGAGAGGAAGAGGGGAGGAGGGAGGGAAACGAAGAAGAAGGAGGAAAGTAGGAGAGAAGGAAGAGATGACGCTAAGGAGGGGGTAAAGGAAGAAAAGAAAATAGGGAAGAAAAGAGGAGCGGAGTGAGAGGCAGAGGAAGAAAAAGTTAAAAGAGAGAGGAGGAGAGGAGGTAGAAGGAAGGGAGAGTAATAGGAAGAGAAGGAAAAGAAAGAGGACGAAGGAAACGAAGAAGAGAAGGGATAGAAAGAGAAGAAGTAATAACGGGAGAAAGGAAAAGGAAGAGGAGTAAGAAGAGGGGAGTTGTACAGGAAGAAAGGAAGAGGAGAAGAAGGAAAAAGACAAGAAACGAAGAAAGAAGGAGTAGAAATAAGAAAAAAATGAGTAGGAACAGTAAGAGGAGGAGGAGGAGGAAGAGGAGGAGGAGGAGGAGGCAGGAAGAAGAGTAGGGAAGCGGAGGGAGGAAGAGAGGAGGAAGAAGAGGAGGAAGAAGGGAGGTGGAGGAGAAGAAGAGGCGGAAGAAGAGGAGGAAGAAGAGGCAGTCGAAGCGGAGATGGGAAATCTAATTAAAAACCGAATTTCCTCGCCGGCAATCCGGAGCGAGTCAGCTTAACGGGGTCGGCGGCGATGGCTGACCCGCTGCTGACCGCGTGCAGTG
>NW_020871341.1:7500-12500 GCF_003789085.1 Penaeus vannamei | reverse complement strand
GAGTATATAATTTTCATGTGGTCTGTCTACGGGAAAGTAAACGTGTTATTTTCGCATTTTTTTTCTAACTTACTTTTTCGGAATCTATCCCATTGTAACACGGCACTTGGTATGGTTGGTATGATATGGGTATGATAAACAGGAGTGAGAGTAGATAAAGAGAAGAGAGAAAATATTAAAGAAGATAAAGAGGAGAAAGAGAGAAGAACGAATGATAAGAAGAGAGAGAAAGGAGAAGAGAGGAGAGGAGATAGCAGAAGTGTTGGAAAATAGCAAATACAACATACTGAGTGTTTCCTATTTGCAGTGACAATAGATTTGACGAGAATACCTTTTAGAAGAAGAAGAATCACTTATATTATTCCATTAGATTTATTGGTATGAAACATCACATCATCACGACGACGATATCAAACATTAATCAACACTTTAGCACTTTTATCTCCATTAACACTATATCGGCATCATTTCTCTCTTACGTGAGGATACAGTGAATCCTTCCCTCCCTTCGATAGATGGCTGCGCGACTCAGCCTCACTGTAAATACGATAGACAATAGACTTCTACGACGCTTGACCTGTGGTGGAATTTTTTTGTGTTGTGTGTGTATTTGTACATAGTGTAACATACGTACATGTACACGGATCCTGATAGGGATGCGCACATATACGATGAATGAAAAGACAGTGAAGAGAAGAGAGAAAAGAGAGACTAAAAGGCACAAAACACATACCAAAAAAATAAAAACATAAAAAAAAAAAAAAAGAAATACAGCAAACAAAAACAAACAGTAACAAACATGAACATCAACAAACAAACTGCACACGAAATAGAATAATAACCTCTCTCTCTCTGTGTCTCTCTCTCTCTCTCTCTCTCTCTCTCTCTCTCTCCTCTCTCTCTCTCTCTCTCTTTCTCTCTGTCTCTCTCTCTCTCTCTCTCTCTCTCTGCCTGTCTGTCTGTCGTCTCTCTTTCTCTCTGTCTGTCTCTCTCTCTCTCTCCTGTCTGTCTCTCTCTCTCCATCTGTTCTCTCTGTTGTCTGTCTCTCTCTCTGTCTGTCTGTCTGTCTCTGTCTGTCTCTATCTCTCTCTGTCCCTGTCTGTCTGTCTGTCTCTGTCTGCTGTCTCTCTCTCTCTCTCTCTCTCTCTCTCTCTCTCTCTCTCTCTCTCTCTCTCTCTCTCTCTCTCTCTCTCTCTCTCTCTCTCTCTCTCTCTCTCTCTTGTCTCTTCACTCCGCTAACCCACCTGGACAACTAATATAATAATTCCTTTGTGCCAATTTATTATACCTTTTTATATCCGGGGTTTCATTAATCCTGTTTTTCCTATTGTTCTGTTAATAAACATTCATATTTATATTCACCTTTCGATTTACACTATCATATCTATGTTTATATCTACGCTGTATCTCTACCTTCATATATACGCAATGTACTTCCATTCATACAAACGTTATGAATCTACCTTCTTATATAAACGTTATAAAGCTAACCTTTATATAAACATTATAAATCTACCCCATATGTAAACGTTATAAAACTACCCTTTATATAAACATTACAAATCTACCCCATATGTAAACGTTATAAAAACCCTTTATTATAAACATTATAAATCTATTCCTATGTAAACGTTATAAAACAACCCTTTATATAAACATTATAAATCTACCCCATATGTAAACGTTATAAAACAACCCTTTATATAAACATTATAAATCTACCCCATATGTAAACGTTATAAAACAACCCTTTATATAAACATTATAAACCCCATATTAAACTAAAAACAACCCTTTATATAAACATTATAAATCTACCCCATATATAAACGTTATGTATTTACTCTCATATCTCAATTATACATACATACCTTTATATTTACTCCCTACACGTTTACCTTTATATACCCACACGTACCGTACGACAGGTATTGATTGCTGGGTGTCTTACCTACACCTGGCAGCGGTTATATTAACTTGTCTGAGAGTAAAACGTTTATATTTACTTTGCAATTGCTAGCAATGATGAAGAAATTGACTATTTTATAAGGCGATGAAGGGAAGGAAATATTGGGAATGGAGGATAGATAGAGGAGAAGGAAAGAGAAAGAGAGTGGAAGAGAAGAAGAAGGGGAGAAAAGGATAGGAGGATAAATGAGGAAAGGAAATATGAAGGAGGAAGAGAGGAAGGGGAGAATGAAGGAAGGGAAGAAGAGGTAGGGAAGGAGATCGAAGATAGAAGGGGAGAAAGGAAGACGAAGGGAGAAAAAGGGAAACAATTAGAAACAAGGGTAGAAGGGTAGAAAAAGAGAGAAGAAGAAGAGAAGGAGAAGGAAAGGGAAAAGGGGGAGACGCGGATGATGATTGAGTAAAAAAAAAAAGGAGAAAACGAAGGGAAGGAGAGGAAAAAAGAGAAGAAAGAGAAATGGAGAGAAAGAGAAGAGGAGAAAAGGAGAAGGAAGGGTAAGAAGAAGAGGAGGAGGAGAAGGAGAATGGACAGAAAGAGAGAGAGAAGAAAATAGAAGTAGAATGAAGAGGAAGAAAAAAGAAGAATAGAATGGAGGGAAAAAGAATAAAAGAGTGATTAAGGAAGACGTAGAGAGAAAGATAATAAAAAAGATAATAAGAAGAGGAAGAGAGCATAAGAGAATGAAACATAACTAAGGGAAATAGAAAGAATGAGGAAGAGAATGTCGAGGAGTTGGAGGAACAGGAAGAGAAAAGGAAAAGAAGGAGGAAATGAAAAGGCAAAAGAAGAGAGACAGATGAAGAAAACGAAAGGAATAAGGAAGGGAAAAGGAAAAAAAATGTGAAAAAAAAAAATTGAAAGGAGAAAAAAAAGAATAATAATAAAAAAAAAAATATGGGGAGAGAAGAAGAAAAGAAAAAAAGAAGAAAAGGAAAAAAATAGAATAAAAAAGAGGAAAAAAAGAAAAAAAATGAAATAAAAAAGAAAAGAAAAGAAAAAAAGGAAACGGAAAAGAAAAATTAAGAAAAGAAAAAAGAAAAGAAAAAATGAAACAAAAAGAAAAAAAGGAAGAAAAAGATACATAATTACATAACCCACACGAAGGAAAATGCCCAATTACCTTCCAATAACACGTAATAAAAGCAAAATAGAACTGGAACAATAAATAAATAACATAAATATGCAAAACGGAAATGTTTTGGAATTTATTATCTATTTTTATTATTATTTTATTATTTATAATTTTATTATTTATTTTGGATTTTTTTTTGGAAAACGAGAAGGCGAGGACTTTTCTTCTCTGAGACGCCAAGTAAGATCTTTTTTTTCTTTTTTTTCTTTTTTTTATCTCAAATGGAATTATGCAATGGCTCTCTGAGTCATGTATTGGAAGCTGTGTGTGGATGAAAGGGAATAAAGAGGAATTAAACTCTATGATAACTTCTTTGATCAATGAAATGACTCGATAGAAGGGATTAAGAAAAGACAAGTTTAACTTTTTAATTATTATTCTTACTATTATTTTATTGATGATGTGATTGAGGATATCAGTTACAGAAGAAATCATTTGAAGTTATTGACAAATTATGGATATAAATAACTAAATAGGTAAGAGGTATTGAGAAAGTCAAATTGCTAGAATTGCAATGATAATAATAATAATAATAATAATGATAATGATGATAATAATAATAATAATAATAATAATGATAAAAATAATAATGATAATGATAATGAAATAAAGATAATAGCAATAATAATAATAATAATAATAATAATGATAATAATAATAATAATAATAATAATAATAATGATAATAATAATATAATTAATAATAATAATAATAATAATAACAACAATAATGATAATGATAATAATAATGATAATAATAATAATGATAATACTAATAATGATAATAATAATAATAATAATATAATGATAATAATATAATATAATAATAATGATAATAATAACAATAAAAACATTAATAACAATAATGAAATAATAATGATAATGATAATAATAATACTGATAATACTAATAATAAACAGTATAATAATAATGATAATACTAATAATATGAATAATAATGATAATGATATTAATGATAAAAAAGTCAGACAGTAATAAAAAACACCAGTGACAACAGAAGACATATTGACCTAAAAAAAGAAACCACAACTGCTGACATAAAAGAATGATAAAAAAAAAAAATCTCCCATCCTCAAAAAAATAGTTAAGTCTACGTTGAAATTTCCTACGTCAAAGAAAACGGAAAACAACAACAAACAGCAGGTACCTCTTTCGCAAGAATTGATTTCGTAATCGCACAACTCGCCCATTGCGTCAGCCCGAAGGAAGGTGACGTAAAAGGAGGCAAGAAAATGTCAGGAATTTCCGATACTAAGATGAAAATAATAACAAAGCTGAAGGTTGAGAAATGGGAGGCCATGTTTTTGGTGGGTCGAGGTGCCAATTACTTGACTTTTTAGATATATTTTTTTCTATTTCTTTTTTTTTCTCTTTATATCTGATGGGATGTTTTTGATGTTATCTAATGGATGGGGAATGGGAGGGAAGTGGGGAAAAGATATTAAAGAAGAAAATATAAAAAGAGGAAAATATTAAAAAAGAAGGATAAAGTGAATGACAACTTTTTCACGGTGGAAAGAGAGAAAAAAAAAAAATAGTTGTATAAGCAAAAAAAAAAAAAAAAAAAAAAAAAAGTTACATAAGATCTAAGGAAAAAAAAGTTGAGAATGGCAAAAACACCAATAACGACAAAAATAAAAATAAAATAATTACAGAGAAGATAAATTATCTACGGAGAAAACGGAAAATGAATAAGAAAAAAAACTAAGAAAGTAAAGAAAGACGAGGAGGAGAAGGAGGAGGAGAGAGGAGGAGGAGGAAGAGGAGGAGGAGAGGAGGAAGAGGAGGAGGGAAGGGGAAGAGAAGGAGGATGAAAAGGAGCGGAAGGAGGAAAAGGAGGAGAAAGGGGGGAAGGGAGGCGAAAGGGAAGGAGAGGGAGA
>NW_020871341.1:0-2500 GCF_003789085.1 Penaeus vannamei | reverse complement strand
CGTTTCCTTGCGGCGTTGGGGTACTCGATGCTATATACATATTATAAGCATATATATATGTGTATTGTATGTACATATATCTTCTATCTTATTCTATGTGCTGTGTGTGTGTGTGATGTGTGTGTGTGTCTTAGTGTGTGCGGTGTTTACAAGTGTATGTATGCACCCCCCCCCCCCCCCCGGCAGCGCAGCCCATGTGCCCCCAACCACGGTCGCTGAAAGGCGAGTCCTCCTCCCGTCATGTCATAAACGTGTTCGCTCTCGCTTTCCTTGTTTGCTCATTTAAGGCGAGAGGACGAAAGATTAAGCTGATGTGTGTAACTATTCTGTTAATTCATGTACGTTTACTTATACGCGCAATGGTCATACATCCGTGTCTGTATATGTATGTTCGATATACATCTGTTTACTCATGTATCTTTCGTGTGTATGTGTGTATTCTTGTGTGTTTCGTGTGTGTGGTGTGTGTTGTGTCGTATGTGTGTGCGTGTGCTGTGTATGTGTGTGCGTGTGCGTACAATGTGTGTGTGTGTGTGTGTGTGTGTTGTGCGCCTGTGTTTGTGTGTGTTATGTGTGTGTTATTGTGTGTGCTGGATGTGTGTGTGTGTGTGTGTGTTGTAAATGTGTACGCCTGTGTGTGTGTGTAAATGTGTACGCCTGTATGTGTGTGAGTTTGTGTGTTGTGTGTCTGTGTGTGTGAGTGTGTGTAAGTGTGTGTATGTGTTTGTGTGTGTGTGTGTGTTGTCTGTGTGTGTGAGTGTGTGTATGACGAAAAGTTTCTCTGTACAAATCTATTTCTGGAACATCTGTGAGTGGATCTATCGTTGGGCGCTATTTCTTTGTTCCATTATTCATCATGGCACAATATTGGCAAGAAATCAATCTTCTTTATATTACACACAATCATGCGGATACACGAGCAAATACACACACAAGCACACACACACAAAACAGACATACACACATTCACACACACACAAGACAGTCACCACACACACTCACACACACACACACACTCACAAACACAGGCACACACACATTCACACACACACACAAACACACACACGCACACACACACACACACACACACACACACACACACTCAAACACCACACACACACACTCACAAACACAGACACACACATTCACACACACAACACACACACACACACAAACACACAGACACACTCACACACATACTAATAAAACCCTATCATTACTCCTAAACATGATTATGGCAACCCTCCCCCCCCCCCTCAAAAAAGGAAGGTGATAAGCAGTCACGAACTGAAAAATCGAACGTGCAGAGATAAGACCTGATGACGTCATGGCGAGATTAGAAGAGCGGAAAAATATACTGTTTGTCGTCCCCTCGTGACGTCACAATCGTAGAAGCTGCAATGGGAAATCATTGAAACGCAAGTTACGTGCAAGATGGAGCGTTGACTCGAAATCTTCGCTCTCTCTCTCTCTCTCTCTCTCTCTCGCTCTCTCTCTCTCTCTCTCTCTCTCTCTCTCTCTCTCTCTCTCTCTCTCTCTCTCTCTCTCTTCTCTCTCTTCTCTCTCTCTCTCTCTCTCTCTCTCTCCTTCTCTCTCTCTCTCTCTCTCTCTCTCTCTCGAAAGGCTCCGTCGACGAAAAATGTTGTTACTAACTAGATCATTGATTAGATTTTTTATCAAAAGAAGATATCTTTTTGGGGATGCAGATAAGATCAGTGTCATTTTAAAGACAAAAATGCTATGAAAAAGATATGCAAATCTGCTTATAAATTTCCCTTCGTCGTTACAGGTATAATCACCATTTCAATCTCCTGGCTTGGTAACGCCTACAAATTGAAACAAAGAGGAGAGAGAGAGAGAGAGAGAGAGGAAAAAAGATTAGAAAAAAGAAACAGAAAAATTTATTAGATATATATATATATATATTATATATATATATATATATATATATATATAATAATATATATATATATATATATATATATTATATATATATATACATATTTCACAGCCCGAACATCCCAAAATGACCCTTATCGCCACCGACCCCACAATTACAATCAGCTTCCCTAAATCAGCCCCTCGTTTCCCTCTTCGCGGCGCCGATGACAAGCCACGCGAGCCACTCCGCGACCGCCCGGGGGGGGGGGGGGAGCGAGGCCGCGAAGGGAATCCCGGGAGCGACACCTGCCGGCGCCGTATATCTCATATCGGGAAGGATGGATTTTGGGTGATATTGATTGCTGAGGTGTTGATGGCGGGTAAGGGGGCGTGGGGGGAGAGAGCGAACGTGAGGGAGGGAGGGGGGAGCGGGCGAGAGGGGTTAGGAGTGTTGCTTTAGGGGATCGGGATGGGGTGGCGAGGGAGGATTGGTCAGGGGGATGGGGGGCGGTGTTGTAGTAACGGTTGTAGGGAGCCGGTATGGAGGGGATGGAGCGCAGGGTTGATAGGGGGTGCGGTTGGGGATGGTGTGGGAGGGTTGTTAGGGGGGATGGGTGGG
>NW_020871340.1:603405-608405 GCF_003789085.1 Penaeus vannamei | reverse complement strand
TTTTTTTTCTTTACTCAAGTAGGGGAGCAGGCTGTTTAGGATATTACAGTATCGAGTTACTGTTATTGTGTAGGTGACAACTGCACGCAAAGGTTTTCTTGCCTTGGGAATAGTACTGCTGTTTATTCCCTACCTGTCGTAAATAGGGGGACGGGATTTGCGTAAAAGGTTGGGGTAAAACACGTCTACTTTCCTCTAAAAATATCTGAATCTATAACTGTAGGGAAATGCAATTGGGGAAACCTTTACACACTGTTTTCGGGTATTTTTTCGGCTCGATATGTTGTTTTAGGTGTTGTCTGGTATTTGGAAACTTCTGGAAAGGTATGCAATTTGTTTGAAAGTGTTTCTTGTATGATTCAAGCGTTTTCCTAGTTTCTGAAATCAAGAAAAATCTACGGTTAAATCAACCACATTTCATTTACTTCTTTAATAACATCTATGTTGTACCTGATTCATCAAGTAATTTAGGAAATATGTGCATAGATATACACACTGACATACACAACAACACACACACACACACACACACACACACACACACACACACACACACACACACACACACACACACATACACACAAATACACACACACACACAGAAACACACGCATTCAAGTTCGTTCACATCCACACACGTACAGTCTACTAATTCTACTAATTTCAAATGTAGCTTGATTGATGGTTCACAGAAACATAAATTTGAGGGAATTACTGTGAGAATAAAACATGTTCTAGAAATACATGCAGTAAGAACTTATAACGATTAAAGTAAGAGGAAATATTGTGTGTAACATCACATACATACACTTAAAAAATAATTACTCTCGTGGTTATCTGCAAGTGAATTTAGAAAGTTTAATGTATCCGAAATACGCGCACAGAATACATACATACATATAGATAGATAGATACACTATACATACAAAAAAAAAAATACTTTCGTTTTTATCTGCAAGAGAATTTAACAATTTCAATCTATCCGAAATCCACACATATCCATATACACACAGAATATATAATATATATATCACAGCACCTCTACCCATCCACTTAATAGCCTTCTAGCCACGCTAAAGTAGTCCGCAACCCAGCAGTCGTTTAGCGATCTGAGCCCTGAGATGTTAGAGTAAGCACTCACGTTCCCAGCGTCTTAGAGTAATGCTCATTCAGGCTCCTTCGCTCTCCACTTTCTCCAGCTCTCCACCTCATTCCACCCCAACGCTCACTTCACAACAACCTCGTATTGATCTTCGCAATTTCGAATGTTGCATTAACTCCTACTCTCTCATTAGTTGCAATCCTGGTATTAGCTCTTACGCCCACGTTAAACCCCACACTTAGGCTAATTCCTAGCCTCGTACTAACTACATGCACACTCCATGATAAACTGTACTAACACACACCCAACCCCCCAAACCTCATACGAACCTCATCACGTATACTGACTCCAACATTACACACTAACCTCAGGCTCCATGCTATGCTACAATAACCCCCGACCCGCACATTAACCTCAGCTTCCGTACTAACCCCCACACCCCCACGAAATCTAAATTCTCACACTAACCTCCCCGACATTCATACTAACTTTAAATCTCTTACTAGCCCTATCCTGACCCCGTATCAGCACACTAACCTCAATTCTCATACTAACCCCCCATAACCACTCTTCATACAAACCTAAATTCTTATACTAACCCCACACCCTTACTAACCCCATACTAACACTAATTCTCAACACTAACCCCCACACCCCAACCAACCCCACCTTAATACTAACTAACAATTCTCCTCTAACCCCAACATACTAACTTCCAAACCCAAACTATCCCCCACACTGAAGCCCTTTCCTCTGGCTCTTCCCGCAGTGCCTCGACCGGGAAGCAGCCAAGCGGAGCACCATGATTCTGTACCCTCGGGCCAACGACGAGGGCGGGCGAGGTCACGACGCTGACCCCGCGACTGTGCTGGTCACCATTTACGACCTTAACGACAACCATCCTCATATTCAAAGGCCGGTGAGTGGCTTTATGATGGTTTTCACGAGATTATGATAGGAGAGGAAATGTAGTGTCGGTTGTTGATATTGGTGTATCTGTCTAAATATCCGCTTTATCTCTCTGTATGTATTTCTGTCTGTTTGTCCTCTTTCCTCTCTCTCTGTTTCGCTGTCCCCTTTCATCTATCTCTCTCCTCTCCCTCTCATTCTCCCCCCCTCATCTTTTCCCATTCCTACTTCTACTCTCTCCCACCTTTCCTCTCTCTTTCTACTTTCTCACACATTCCTCTCCTCTCTTACTCTCTTTCCACCTTCCCTCCTCCTCTCTCATTCTCCTCCCCTCTCTTTCCCCTTCCTCCATTCTACTCTCTCTTCCTTCCTCCCTCCCCTCCTCTCTCTCTCTTCTCATTACTCCCTTCTTCCTCTTTAACTCTCTCTTTCCTCGCCTCCTCTTCTACTCTCCCCACCATCCCTCCCTCCTCTCTCACATTTCCTCCCCTCTCTTTCCCCATTTCCTCTATCTTTACTCTCTCCCACCTTCCCTCCTTCCCTCTCTCTCTCACATTCTCTCTTCCTCCCTCCTTATCGCTCCCACCTTCCCTCCTCTCTCTCTCTCTTTCTCATTCTCCTTCCCCTCTCTTTCCCCACCTTCCTCTCTCTCTCTCTCTCTCTTCTTCTGTCTCTCTCTCTCTCTCTCTCAATCTCTCTCTCTCTCTCTCTCTCTCTCTCTCTCTCTCTCTTCTCTCTCTCTCTCTCTCTCTCTCTCTCTCCTCTCATGAACTTCTCAAAAATTCCCTTCCACCCTGACCCCTCGCCGCGTCCCCTCGCGCCTTGCAGGAGGGCAGCTACGCCGTGATCCGCGAGAACCTGGAGCCGAGCGAGGTGGATCCAGTCATAATACAGCTGGACGACCTCGACAATCCGGAGAACGGGTGTCCTTGCACGATGAAGCTGCAGGCGTCTCTCGTCCCTGCGTCTGTGATGGAGAAGTTCACGCTTACGCCCTTAGGCAGGTTCGTTGCTTGCTGCTGTTGCTTGCTGTTGCTTGCTGTCCTTCGGGTGAGATTTGCTCTGTGTCTGGGTGGAATCTTGGGGGGGGAGGGGGTGTTGGTTTTTGGTTGAGTATTTTTTGTGTGTGTGTGGTGAAGAAAATGTGGTTCTAATGTACGATTCTTTTTTTCTCTCTCTCTTTCTATACTCTCTCTCTTCTCTCTATTGGTTTCCCACTTTTTTTCTTTTTCTTCTCATTCTTTCTCTCTGTTTGTTTTTCTCTCTCATTCTTCCTCTTTCTCACTCTCTGTCTCTATCCTTTTTTCTCCCACCCCGCACCTCCTATTCTTCCTTTTCTCCTACTTTCCCTTTCCCGATTCCTCCCCTCTCTCATTTCCTTTCCCCCTCATCTTGTCCTTCTCATTCCCCTTCACCTCCCTATACCCCATCATTTCCCCTTTTGTCCCCCTAACCCTTCCGTCCTACTCCCCATCCTTCCCCCCTTCCTTCTCCTTCCCCACTTCCCCCTTATCTATTCCCTCCCCCACTCTCCCTTCCCTCTACCCCATCCTTCCCCACCATCTCCCTTCCGTCCTACTCCCCTCCTTCCCCCCTCCCCCTGTCCTTCCCGACTTCTCCTCTTACCTATCCCCTCCCCCACTGTCTCCCTTCTCTCTCCTACTATCCACCACATCCTTCCCCACCCCTCCCCCTTTCGTCCTATCCCACTTCCTTCCCCCTACCCTATCCTTCCCCACTTCCCAATTACCTATCCCCTTCCCCACTGTCCCCTTCCCTCTACTCCACCTCCCCATCCTTACCCACCCCTCCCCTTTTCGTCCTATCCCACTTCCTTCCTTCTACCCTATCCTTCCTTTTACTATCCTTCCCCCACTTACCCCTATCTATCCCCTCCCCCTCTCCCCCCACTCTCCCCTTCCCTCTACCCTATCCTCCCCATCCTTCCCATCCCTCGCCCTCTTCCACCCCACCGCTCCCCACAGGTCCCGCTACGAGTTCCGAGCGCGGGTGAAGCTGGACCGCGAGGAGCAGAAGGTCTACGAGCTCCCCATGACGACCCATGACTCGCTCGGTGTCTCGGGGACTCGCTATCTCACCATCGAAGTGGGGGACATGAATGACTCGCCCATGACCGACGGCTGGAGTTCCATTAAGGTGTATAATTACCAGGTGAGTGAGGGGTGGGGGTGGGGGAGGGGATGAGGGGTTGGAGTGGGGGGGAGGGTGAGGTGAGGGGTTGGGGTGGGGTGGAGTGAGGGGGTGAGGTGGGGTGACGGGTGAGGGGGTGAGTGAGGGGGTGAGGTGGGGTGAGGGTGAGGGGGTGGAGTGAGGGGGTGAAGACTCGCTATCTCACCATCGAAGGGGGGACATGAATGACTCGCCCATGACCGACGGCTGGAGTTCCATTAAGGTGTATAATTACCAGGTGAGTGCCGGGGTGGGGGTGGGGTGGGGGGGAAGGGATGAGGGTGGAGTGGGGGGAGGGGTGGGGTGAGGGGTTGGGGTGGGGTGGAGTGAGGGGGTGAGGTGGGGTTGACGGGTGAGGGGGTGGAGGTGAGGGGTGAGGTGGGTGAGGGGTGAGGGGGTGGAGTGAGGGGGTGAAGACTCGCTATCTCACCATCGAAGTGGGGGACATGAATGACTCGCCCATGACCGACGGCTGGAGTTCCATTAAGGTGTATAATTACCAGGTGAGTGCCGGGTGGGGGGGAAGGGGTGGGGTGAGGGGGTGGGGTGAGGGGATGGGTGAGGGGCAGGGTGAGGTGGTGGGGAGAGGGTGTAGGGTGAGGGGGTGGCGTGAGGTGGGGTAGGGTGGGTCGGGGTGGTGAGGGTGATCTGGGGGTGTGCTTTGAAGGGGAACGCGTAAGGGTGTGTGTGCTTTTGTTTATTTGCATGTGGATAGGGAATAGATAGGTAGAGATAGATATATGGATAGAGAGCTAGCTACCTAGATAGATAAATGGATAGATAGATAGAAAGGGAGAGA
>NW_020871340.1:593405-598405 GCF_003789085.1 Penaeus vannamei | reverse complement strand
TTTGCAATAATCGAAGGCTGGCGAACGAGTGTCTGTTGCAGGAAGGGCGGGGGGGGGGGGGGGGCTCGGAAGCATGATGATGGATGTGTATATTTTTAAAGCGATTTTGCTGATATGATATTACGTCTGGGTATGATATAGAATCATATTTATGCATAGATACACACACACACATAGATATATATGTATATACATCTTTTCTTACTTGTCTGTAAACTCTGTCTGTAAACCGATATATATATACGTTTTTATTTCTATGTCTATTCTATCTGTCTCTCTCTCCCTCAATCTCTCTGACTCTCTCTCTCCTCTTCCTCCTTAACCTCCCTCTCTCCTCCCTTCTTCCCTCTCTCCCTCCCTCCCTTTCTCCCTCCTCCTCCTTAACCTTCTCCCTCCTCCCTCCCTCCTCCTCCCCTCCTCCCTCCCTCTCTCCTTCCCTCCCTCCCTCCTTCGTCCTTCCCTCCTTCCTCCCTCTCGTACACATCTTAAAACGCCCCCCCCCCCCTTCCCCAGCCTCCTACCATAACGCCAAGTCCTCTTCCCTCCCAGTGCTGGTGTTGGTCATCCTATGCCTGGCGCGGCGAGGAAGGAAAACCGTGTCCTACCCTGACCTGGATCGAGAGCTGGTCAAGGAGACGATGGGCGGGGCCGACACGGAGGGCTTCGGCGAGAAGGATGTCACGACCTTTGACCTCAAGTTCCTGCAGGTCACCCCGGATGGATACCTCGTCAGTGGTGAGTGTGGTGGTTGGATTTATGATTGGTTTGGTGGGGAGTGGGGTGGGTAGGGGTAAGAGGGAGTGAGGGCATTGGGTAAGGGTTAGGGGTACGGGAGGTGGGGGCATGAAGGGGTGGTTAATTAGGGTGGGGGGGGATAAGGGAGTGAGGGCATTGGGTAAGATATTTTGGGGAACGGGAGGTAGGGGGCCTGAGGGAGTGGGAAGTTAGGGTGGGGGAATGGGGCCTGGGAGGGGGGAATGAACACGGTAGTATGGGAGGGCCTTTTGTGAATGTTGTTTATTCGCTTTATTATTTAAAAAAAATGTGATGCTAGAAGGATGTTTAGATAGTTGTTGAAGGATATTTAAAATGTGAATTTTTCTGAATATACATACAACTCACACGCATGATGATAGTGATGTAAGTGATAATGAAAGATTGGCAGCAACAGTAAAATACTGATGACAATAAGAAACAGAATCGAATAATGATAGTAACAGTNTTAATACACGTAGATGCATATTACACGTAGATGCATCACGTACATGTATATCAACACGTACATTACATATCAACGTAGAAATGCATACACGTACATGTTATACACGTACATACAATATCACCGTAAAGCATATACGTAGATGCATACACATAAATGCATACACGTACATGTATACACGTACATGCATACATGTAGATGCATACACGTAGCCCATCACTCCATACAACGTAGATGCCATACAACATAAAATGCATACACGAACATGTATCCTACACGTAGCATGCATACATGTAGATTGCATACACCGTAGATGCATACACGTTAGATGCCATACATGTAACTAAGCATACAACGTACAGCATACACGTAAGATTGCATACATGTACTAAGCATACATCGCTACTTGTATAACATACATGTATATATTTACATGCATACACGTACATGCGTACACGTACAATGACATACAACCTTAAAACTGCACACACAGAATGCAAAAATAACACACACAATACAGTAAATATTTAAATGTGCATTCCACGACAAGAAACAAATAAGTATTGTAACACACATACATGTAAACATCAGTATGAACACAAGCAATCAATATATTCAGAGAAACCTTACGCAGTAGATGGGATTTTACCGAGGAGATAGAATGGATGGATGGATAGATAGAATAGAGAGAGAGGAAGACGAGAAAGGAAGAGAGAGAGAGAGAAAAGAAGAGAAGAGAGAGGGAGAGGAGAAGCAGAGGGAGAAGAGAGAGACCGACGCAAAGAGTAACAGTAGAGAGAAATCAGAGCACGAGTAGAGACGGGAGAGAGAGAGCAGGCCAAGAGAGGGACGAGAGAGAGAGAGAAGAGAGCAGAGAAGAGAGAGAGAGAAGAGAGACGAGAATGAGAGAGAGAGAGAGAGAGAGACGAAGAGAGAGAGAGAAGAGAGAGAGAGAAGAGAGAGAGAGAGAGAACGCGATGAGAGAAATCAGAGATAGAGGGGGGGGGCTGGAGAGGAGAGAGAGAGGAAGAAGAGAGAGAAGAGATGACAGAGAGAAAGCGGGTGTGTGGAGAAGAGAGAGAGAGCAGAGCAGGAAGAAGAAAGAAACTCCGAAAAAAAGAAGGGAAAATAAAAAAAAAGAAAAAAAAAAACAAAAAGGAAGTCAGAAAAAAAGAAAAAAAGATAACAAAAGAAAGAAAATATAAAGAGAAAAGAGCAATCAAAGGCAAAAAAGAGAGAAAGAAAGAAAGTCACCGACTGAAACAGGCAAGACAGACCAGACATGATAGACAGCCCAACATAGGAGACATTCAGAAGAGACTATCTACTTCTCTTTCTCTAATTCTTCATCTATTTTCCTCTTTTAACGCTGTCTTTGGACCTTTCTCTTCTTTACCTACGTTTTTCTGTTTCTGTTCGACATCAGTTTATTTGGCTGACTTCCTTTTAAAAAGTGGGGGGGTGTCTCTATTCCTCGGTTTTGTCTCTATTTGTTCGGTCTGTCATCTGGCCCTGCCCCTCTTTTCTCTCTCTCTCTCTCCTCTCTTATTTAACTCTAACCTCTCCTCATCTCTCCTCCCCTCCCTTCCTTTCCTCTCTCTCTCCATCCCCCCTCTCTCTCTTTCTCTCTCCCTCTCCTTCCTCCTTCCTCCCTTCCCTTTCTCTCTCTCCATCTCCCTCTCCGTCCCCTTTCTCTCTTTCCTCTCTACCCCTCCTCCTTCCTCAATTTCTCCTTCCTCCCTTCCTTTCTCTCTCTCCACTCTCCCTCATCCCTTCGCCCTCCTCCTCTCCTCCTTCCACCACCCCATTCGTCCGTGTATACCCCATCAATCTATTTTATATCCTCTCTCTCTCTCCATCTTTCCTCCTCGTACCTCACCCTCAACTGCCCCTCCCCACCGAAGGCCATCCTTGCCCATCACCCCAACCTCCACCCTTCCTCCACCCTCACACCTCAACCCACCCCACTGTCCGCCTTCCCCCACTGTAGCCCATCCCTGCCTCGTAAACCCAGCCCCTTCCCCTCCCAACACTTACTCCTCTAATAGTCCCGATCACCCTCAACCCACCCTCAATTCACCCACCCTTCCTCTCCACCCTCACCCTCAACCCTCCCCTCCAGCACTTCTCCCCAACCCCACCTCCAGCTCAACCCACCTGCCACTGTCCCCCTTCTCCCACTGTGGCCCACCCCGTGTAACCCCCCTTCCCCCTCTATAATCCCTCACCTGAACTCACACCTCAATTCTCACCCACGCGCTTCTCCCACCACCTCAACCACCTTCCCTACTATCCCACCCTCACCCTCAACGCCACCCTTCTCCCCCCTCACCCCAAGCCCACCCCCACTACCTCCCCTTTCACCCACCCCCTCCACGCCTTCCCCCACCCCCACCGCTCAACCCATCCCCACTATCCCCACCCCCACCCTCAACCCACCCTTCCCCCACTGTCCCTCCCCTCACCCCCCCCTCCCCCTTCCCTCCTCCCCACTTTCCCCCACTATCCCTCACCCTCAACCCACCCCTTTCCCCACTAATCCCAACCCCCACCCTCAACACCCCCCACTATCCCCTTCCCGCCCCCCCACTATCCCCTTCCCACTTCCCCTCCCACCCTTCCCTCCCACCCCCTCCCCTCCCTCCTTCCTCCCTTATTTCACACCTTGGTAGGCCGGGTAACGTCATCCCAGCTGGTCCTCGCAACCTGACACCTGTGCTACCATGAACTCGAGGATGACTCATGTGGTGACAGGTCCTCCTCCCATTCCTCGCTCCTCCTCCTCCTCCTGCTCATTTCATCAGCACCATTGCCATCATGGTAGTGTTTGCAGAGGCGAGGCCCGGGGGGGAGGTGGAGGAGGTAGGGGGGTAGGGGGTGGGAGGGGGCTCTATTGCCATCATGGTAGTGTTTGCAGAGGCGGGGGGGAGGGGGGGAGGGAGGGGAGGGGGGGGGGGACGATGTTGGACGGGGAAGGGTGAGGGGGGAGGGGGGGGGGGGGGGAAGGAAAGGACGGGGGGGTCACCATGGTAATGGGGAATATGTATGTTTGTTTTGTTTGTTTGTTTGTCTGCTTGTTTGTATTGTTTTTTTTTTTTTTTTTTTTCTTTCGTTTCCTGATGTTGGGATTTTTTATTTTTTTGTCTGTTTTTTGTTTGTTTGTTTTTGTTATTTCATGTTTGATAAGTAATTTCTTCTCGTTTTCTTTTTTAATGTTTTTCTCTCTCACTCATTCTTTCTCTCTTTCTCTCTCAATCTCTCAATCTCTCAATCTCTCAATCTCTCAATCTCTCTCTCCATCTCTCCCTCTCCCATCTCTCTCTCTCTCTCTCTCTCTCTCTCTCTCTCTCTCTCTCCTCTCTCTCTCTCTCTCTCTCTCTCTCTCTCTCTCTCTCTCTCTCTCTCTCTCTCTCTCTCTCCATCTCTCCCTCTTTCTCCTCTCTCCGTCTGTCTGTCTCTTCTCCTCTCTCTCCATTCTCTCTCCTCTCTTTCCATCACACTTCCCCCTGCCTCTCCGCCCACACCCTCACCTTCCTTCCCCCTCCCCTCCCCCCCCGTCTCTCCAGGAAAATCTTAGGGTATGACTTCACGCTACATTCACTTACGTGTAAACTGTTTAAGGTAATTAAAACATAAGCTGATTACACGGTGAGAAGGGTGAGGAGAATGAGTAGAGTGAGTAGAGTGAGAAGAGTGAGAAGAGAGGAGTAGAGTGAGAGAATGAGGAGAAAGTGAGACAAGTGAGAAGAATGAGAAGAGTGAGTAGAGTGAGAGAGTGAGA
>NW_020871340.1:585905-588405 GCF_003789085.1 Penaeus vannamei | reverse complement strand
TCACAAATCTGTCTCAATCTCCACACCCTCTCCATCCACACATTTCCCAAAACAGATGAACTACAGTGACAAAGGCAGAACAGAGTATCACGTGAAACCTAAGGACACACACACCGCCACATTTCACTCAAACGCTAATATATGAATGAGGAAATGTGACGATTTTTTATTTCTCTGTCGATGTACAGGAAAAACATGATCATATTATATCTCAAATTTGTAATGTGATGTACATCATCTATAAAAAGTGTTGTCCAAACTAAGGGTACGTGAACAAACAAGGAACACACACGCCTCACATCTCACATTAAGTTGTATAACTATTGTTCAAGCATTTTATCAAATCAGATTTTTTATTCATGTATTAAATTTGATTTTTTTTTTTTAACCAGCACTCCTGCTATACAGTCTTTTCACAATTAGTATATTATTAACCTAAGTAAAACAGTTTGTTTAGCCATTGTGGACAGGTGTGGTTGGGATGGTGGGGGGGGGGGGGGGGTAATGAAGGATACAATGGGAGAAAATGTTTGGACAACACTGATCTAAAACATCACATATTACAGCATCATAATTATAAAACCATGTATCAAACATATCAAAATTTGACAAATCCTACGCAGATAGCCATTATAGTAAACAAACCTAATCTAAACTCATTTCAACAACAGGATTGCAGATCGGACAAATCAGACAGACAAAATCACTGTTGTCATCATAATTCCTGTTGCATAAGGACTTTGTAGTTATTTATTTACGTTTGACAGACACTTTTCCACGCTCTGAACTTAAAATATAAGTACCGGAACCTCTGCAAACGATATGAGAATAAGTGCACATCACGGTACGAAAAAGGGATCCCGTAGAGTGTTGGAATCTATAAACGTGATCCTGTTGGTCGGTTAGCAGGGTTGACGCGAAATAAATAAGATGTGATCGTAGAGTTTAGAATGCTTATTATTAGGATCACAAACATTATTAAAAAAAGAAGAAGAAGAAGAAGAAGAAGAAGAAGAAGAAGAAGATGAAGAAGAAGAAGAAGAAGAAGAAGAAGAAGAAGGAGGAAGAAGGGATTAGGAAAAGAAGAAGGAGAAGCAAGAGGAGGAGAAGAAGTAGTAGAAGGAGTAGGAGAAGAGAAGGGAAGATGAGAAGATGAAAGAAGAAGAAGAAAAGAAGAACAGAACAACAACATAAAAACGAGAAGAAGCAGAAAAAATAAAAAAGGAGAATAATAACAAGAAAAAAAGAAAAAAAAGAAAAAGAAGAACTCGACCATGAAAATCCTAAAAATAAGAACGGATAAAGAGAGACAAACATACAGTTTACGAAAGACAATGTGATGTTGTAAACGAGATAATTGAGCTTGGATACAGGACTTGGATACAGGGAGTATTAGCAAGTCTGTGAAACAATCAGAGAGGAAAAAATAAGAATATGTTTTGCAATGAGAAAGAGAGAGAGAGAGGGGGGAGAGGGGGAAGGGAGGGGAGGGGGAGGAGAGGGAGGAAGAGGGAGAGAGGAGAGGAGGGAGAGAGAGAGGGAGAGGGAAGAGAGAGAGAGAGAGGAGAGAGAGAGAGAGAGAGAGAGAGAGAGAGAGAGAGAGAGAGAGAGAGAGAGAGAAGAGAGAGAGAGAGAGAGAGAGAGAGAGAGAGAGAGAGAGAAGAGAGAGAGAGAGAGAGGAGAGAGGAGAGAGAGAGAGAGAGAGAGAGAGAGAGAGAGAGAGAGAAGAGAGAGAGAGAGAGAGAGAGAGAGAGAGAGAAGAGGAATGGAAAGATTGAAAAATAAATCATTCACATAACACGCGCACCTTTTTTTTCTTATCATAACTGAGAGTAAATTCATTATATATTAAGAATGCATTAAATTCAGAGTAAAGAATACATAATAATCATACATGTGATGGAATTCGAAGAAGAGCAGAGCAAATTTAAAAGAGAAATCAGAGATAAAAATGGAAGATAAAACAACGGAAATTCAACTCACACACACACACACACACACACATACCACACAACAAATACACACACACCTTCAACACATAACATACATACATACACATAAACACAAACAAACCACGGGCAATACCCGGTATGTCGTTGAGCAACACGGATTTCAACACAACGCACAGACGGAACACTAAAAAAACAAGACAACACACACCACTACTTGTATAATGAGATCCTCGGGCACAACCCCCTCCGCACACGACAGCAGACAACAACGCATACAAACCAAACACACACACAGAGCGACGGCTCATCCACAGTATAGATAATAACTGTTAGTACAGTGCCATATGATTTTCATCACTATTAGCTTGAACAAAAAAAAACACAGCATAATATCTCCCGCCCCATGCACACACATAACATACACATCCATCCACATCCACACAAAAACAAACAAACAAAACACATTCAAAACATCACAATTTACCCAGCGTTCAACGGGCCGCCACACTCGAACAATTTGAAACCTAGAAGAATATAACATAATTCGC
>NW_020871340.1:540905-565905 GCF_003789085.1 Penaeus vannamei | reverse complement strand
CTCTCCCCTCCTTTACCTCTCCCATTCCTACCTAACTCCCTCTTTCCCTCCCTCCTTTCCCCCTCCGTGTCATCTCTCCTTCGCCCCTCCCCTTCCTCCCTAACTCCCTCTTCCCTCCCTCCCTTCACTCCCTCCCCCCTCCCTCCCTCCCTCCCAAACGGCGCCACCAGCAACACACCCTAAACCAGCGAGCAATATGGCCCCGCCCCAAATAACAACGTTGCCCCAAAAGCACCGCAATTACCCAAGTCGCAATCACCACCACAGGGGATGAGGGGCAGAGCAAGGGGGGGGGCAGGGCATGGGGGTGGGGGTGGGGTGGGAGTAGGAGTGTAAGGGAGTAGGAGAGTAGGAGGGTAAGGGAGTAAGAGAGTAAGGGTGTAAAGGGATGAAGGAGACGATGAGGGGAAGGGGAAAAAGGTCAGGGAAAGGAGCAGGGAGGTGGAAGGAGCAAAAGAAAGGGGGAATGAAAAGGGAAAATGTGACAGAGGAAGAACAGGGAGGTAGGGAAAAGAGAGAGGAAAGGGGCATAGGGGAAAGAGGCAGAGAAAGTTGACAGGAAATGAGACAGGGAAAGGGGAAAAAGAGCGACAGATCTAGGAGGGAGGGAAAGGAAGAGGAGAGGGGGAAAAGGGAAGAAGAGAAAAGAGAGAAGAAGAGAGGAGAGAGGGAAGAGAGAGAGAGAGGGAGAGAGGAGAGAAGAGAGTGGGAGGGAGAGAGAGAGAGAGAGAGAGAGAGAGAGAGAGAGAGAGAGAGAGAGAGAGAGAGAGAGAGAGAAGAGAGAGAGAGAGAGAGAGAGAGGAGAGAGAGAGAGAGAGAGAGAGAGAAGGAAGGAAGAGAAGAAAGAAGAGAGAGGCAAACGATCAAGCAAGAGTGACAAGAGAGGCGACAACGCCCCCCCCTATCCCACGACCGGCGCCAAACTCGCCACCAACCAACGCCACACCATCATAACACCGCAGCGGAACCCGTAATTAAGGAGTGGCCAGCCATGTAATTTATCGGGACTCTCAGCACGCTAATTACGGCGTTGGGGGGCAATTAATAACACCGCGACCTAATGACCAATAGCCCGGGTCCGAAGTGGCAATTGCAAACAATCCGCCGATGACCAATAACCCACAAACGGCAACCGGGCTTCCATTAACGCGCACAATAGACAAACCGGCAACTCATCCCGGGACGTTTGTGTAGATTATATAGAAGACCACCGTGTCGGTCCTGTTTATGTTTGGCGATGCAACGTCCGGGAAAAGATAAAAATAAAAGAATAGGAAACGCTAAGATAAGACTGAGGGACAAAAGAAAGAAAGAAAAAGAAATGAGAGAGAGAGATAGAGAGACAGAGAGATAGATAGAAATAGATAGAGAGAGAGATACAGGGAGGAGAAGGGAGGGAGGGAGGGAGGGAGGGAGGGAGAGAGGGAAGAGGAGGAGAGAGAGAGAGAGAGAGAGAGAGAGAGAGAGAGAGAGAGAGAGAGAGAGAGAGAGAGAGAGAGAGAGATGAGAGAGAAGAGAGGAGAGAGGAGAGAGGAGAGAGAGAGAGAGAGAGAGAGAGAGAGAGAGAGAGAGAGAGAGAGAGAGAGAGAGAGAGAGAGAGGAGGAGAGAGAGAGGGAGAGAGAGGAGAGGAGAGAGAGGAGAAGAGAGAAGAGAGAGAGAAGAGAGAGAGAGGGAGAAGAAGAGAGAGAGAGAGAGAGAGAGAGAGAGAGAGAGAGAGAGAGAGAGAGAGAGAGAGAGAGAGAGAGAGAGAGAGAGAGAGAGAGAGAGAGAGAGAGAGAGAGAGAGAGAAGAGAGAGAGAGAGAGAGAAACAGAAAGAAAAAAATGCGTACCGATTTTCCTCTCCTCTTTCTCCCGTCCGTTAATTCCTTTGGCATTCCTCCTACGCTTTCATCGATCTCTTCTTTTCCATCAAAGACGATGATATTCCTTCTTTCTGTCTTTCTTCCTGTCCCCCCTTTTCTCTCTCCTTTTCTGTCTTACCTTTCGTCATTAAGGTTTAAAAATGGTTTCCGTTTGAAGCTTCTTCCTCTGATCTTTTGTCGCCGCTTTTCGTCCCTCCGAAGATCGACAAACGCGACGAAGACGACGAAGAAAAAGAACAAGGGAAGGAGGAGTTAAAATGAAATCCTTTCTTCTCTTTCATCAGTTTCTTTCTTTTTTTAATTCTTTTTCTCTTATTGTGCCATTGACATCAGGATGATTCTTCTTCCACGAAAGCGATTGTCCCAAGATTCGAAAGATGAATTTTCTTTCATTCATTTCTCTCTCTCGGTCATTCATTTACCCACTCACTCACTTTTTCACTCACTCTCCCACTTCTTTTCCCTCATTCTTGTTACCATCCTCCCACTCCCACTCTCTCCCTCCCACCTCCCTCTTTCTTTCTTTCTTTCTTTCTCACTCTCCCCCTCCCCCCTCCCTCTCTCTCTCTCACACACACACACACACACACGCGCACACACACACACACACACACACACACACACACACACACACACACACACACACACACACACACACACACACACACACACACACACACACACACACACACACACACACACACACACACACACACACACACACACACACACACACACATCCTCACTCCTACTCCTACTCTCACTCACATTCATTCAATCTCATTCTCATTCTGACCACATTCAATCTCATTCTCACTCTGACTCACTCTCACTCACTCACTCTCCTCCCTATCTCTCCCTCTCCCTCTTTCCTTTTTTATACATCTCATTAACATTCTTCTCCCTGCGAAAACGATTGTCTGAAACAAGAAAGCTGGAATAAGACTGAAGTTGAGCCAATAGGAATATAAAGCCAAATCTTTCCGGGAAAGAAGAAGGAAAAAAAAAGTCCCAGCTGTGCAGCGAGAGAATCCGAGTCGCCAATTAATCCTTTCTTTCCTTCCTTCGATCTTTCGTTTAGCCTTCTGGGTTATCTTCTCGTTTGTCTTTCCTCCCTTTAATCGTCTATTACTATTCACGCTCATATTGCGTGTATTTCTATGGGTTTTATTTCCTTAGTTTTTTTGGCTTCGTCCTGTTATTTTCTTCTCTTCCTTCTTCCTTTTTCGCCTTCTTCATGGTTGTCGTCTTCTTCTCCCTCCCATTTCCCACGTCTCAATTCCTCTCCTCCCTCTTCTCTTCCTCATCCATTCCTTCTTTTCCTCCTCCTCCTCCCTCCTCCGTTACCTCACTCCTTTTCCCTCTCTTCCCCTTTCTCCCTCCCTGCACTTTCTATTCTCCCCCTTTCTCTCTCCTTCTTCCAACTCTCACTCTCCTCCTCCCACTTTCTCTCTCTCCTCCTCCTCCCTTCCCCTCTCCTCCCTCCCTTCCCCCTCTCTCTCTTCTCCCTAAAGACGTCCCCGGCTCCCCTCCTCGTAGCGGACCAACTAGTATGAACTCGAGTGTAAGAGAGGCGCCCCGTCACCAGTTTTACCTTCTCCCCCTTTTTTATCTACTGCACGAATTCACCTTCCGCTTCCCCTCTCCCCCCTCACTCTCCCTACCCTCACCTCTCTACTTGGACCTACCTCTTCTCCTCCTCGCTCCCCTACCATTCCCTCCCTCCCTCACTCACTCCTTCCCTCCCTCCCTCACTCCTTCCCTTTCCCTCCCTCACTCCTTCCTTCCCTCCCTCCATTTCCCCCACTGCCCCTCCCTTCCTCCATTCCCTCCCTCCCTCCCTCTTCCCTCGCCACTGCCCCTTGGCCCCTCCCCCTCACCTCCAGCGACCGGCCGACCGCCCCCCTCACCTTGCTGCCATTATCCTAATTGGAAAATACAAGAGGTAGAGGTTTTCTGGGGCGGCCTGTGTTGTGCAGTACCCTCTCCTGTTATTTGTTTGATTTTTTTCCCCTTCGAATATTCCCTCATATTCCCTATTTCTCTTTCTCTCTCTCCTTTTCCCTCTCCTCTCTCTCTCTTTCTTTCTTTCTTTTTCTTTCTCTCTCTCTCCTTCTCCCTCTTTCGTTTTCTGTTTCTTTCCCATCTATTGGTTTTCCATCTCACTGCTCCCCTTTCTTTAGGTCTGTTTCACTAAGCCTTCCTCTTTTCCTGCGTGTCTGCCAGGCTGTTTAGCTGCCTTTCTCTCTCTCTCTCTCTTTCTACTATCTCTCTCTCTCTCTCTACTATTTCTCTTTCTTCTCTATCTCTACTACTTCTCTCTCTCTTCTCTCTCTTTCTACTACCTTTCTCTCTTCTCTCTCTCTCTTTTTTTCTACTATCTCTCTTCTCTCTATTTCTACTTCTCTCTCTCTCTCTCTTTCTACTATCTCTCTCTCTCTCTCTACTATATATCTCTCTCGGTCCATCCCTTCCCCTCCCTTTTGCTCTCCCTCTCCCTCCCTCCCTCCTCTACTCCCCTCTCTCTCCCCTTCCAGCTCCCCTCTTCCCGCAACATGGCGTAAAACTTGACATTTTACCTGACGAGCGAAACACGTTCGTCCATATCTGAACGAAGGGAACAAGAGCTCAAAAGGCCAGAAGGTGGAAATTTATCCATCGCCCAGAGAACACTTCTTACTTTGGCAATATTGTTTTTTTTTTAGTTTTATTTATTTATCTGAAGTTTATTTATATATATATGTGTGTGTGTGTGTATGTGTGTGTGTGTGTGTGTGTGTGTGTGTGTGTGTGTGCTGTGTGTGTGTGTGTGTGTGTGTGTGTGTGTGTGTGTGTGTGTGTGTGTGTGTGTGTAGTGTGTGTGTGTGTGTGTGTGTGTGTGTGTGTGTGTGTGTGTGTGTGTGTGTGTGTGTGTGTGTGTGTGTGTGTGTGTGTGGTGTGTGTGTGTGTGTGTGTGTGTGTGTGTGTGTGTGTGCCAATATGGGAGTGTATATGAGAAGGTAAGGATATGTGTATGTATGTAGTATGTCCGTCTCAGGTAGTGAGTCAGTCATTCAATCTGTATGTATGTGTTATGCTGATATGCATGTATATGATATATGTATATATGTATATGTGTATATATATATATATATATATATATATATATATATATATATATATATTATATATATATATATATATATATATATATATATATATATATATATATATATATATATATATATACATACATACATTACATAGATACGTCCATTTATAAATTTCACATTAATTGTATGGTCATGCTTTGAGGGTGAATGTTTTGGGTTCCAGCTCCTTCTCTGCTGACGAAGCCAGCGTCAGCAATATTGAAAACTCTTCTGGTAAGCGGTTCACATAGTGTTGCATTTTTTCTCCTGCAATAATATGCTTTACCCCGTTTCCCCTTTATAACTTCTGAATCACTATTTTTTCCGTATGAAATATTGGTTGCATGTCTAAGAGATATAATGCCAGTGGATGATATATCTTAATCGAGAAACTACATTATCACCGACTCCAACGTAAAAAAGTATGCGTGTACATACGGTTGCATATATTATACAGACGAGCATGCATGCGCCATATATTACGTATATAATGCACACAAATAAGTATGCATATCAATTAAATATAAACACATATCCCTCCATTGCATGTGGTTTATGAAATGCGCATACGGCCATACCAGAATTGTCCCCCCCCCCACCCACCCCACCCCCAAGGGATACCCAAGCCCGGGCTCCTCGTCCAAAAACCTCAGCCTAAACGCCCCGGAAGTGCCCAAAGCCCCGCCGCGACACCCATGCCCATGCGAGTAAAACTGTCCAATTAAGAGCATTCTTCGGCGGGACACAAAGGAAGCCCCCCCCCCCCGATCCCCTTCCTTCCGGGGGAGACTCCGCTCGGGACGCCCTTCTATTGCCTTTCTGTCCTCGCTCCCGATCGCATTCTCGGTGGGTCTTCCTTCATTTAACCAGCTCGCTTCCCCGATCTCTGAGGCGAGCTCTCTTTTCTCATCCCCCTGTCTGTCTGTCTGTCTGTCTGTCTGGGTTCTATGCGCGTCTTCCGTCTGTAGCTATCTTCGTCTCTTCCTCCCTCTGCCTTCCATCTTTACTTCTTTACTTCCTTCTACTTCCTCAACAGCCTTTTGTTCTCCCCCTTCCCCCTATTTTCTTAAATTTCCCAAATCTCCTCTTCCTCTCCTCCTCCTCTTTTACTTCCTCCTCTCTTTTTATTTTTTGTATTTTTCCACACCACCACTATCTAAAACTCCACCTCTACTTCCATCACCCCCTCCTTCACCTCCACCCCCAGTACCTTGTCCACCTTCTCCCTCTTTTTTACCCCCCCCTCCCTCTAAGCCCTCCCCCGCCGTAGACAATAATGCACGATAGGGAACAATGTACGCAACCCCCCACCCACCCCCCCACCCCACCTCCCCCCCAGCCCCCGAGGCAATCTCTCTCTCTCCCTTCCCTATGAAGAGTGGAAAACCTTGCCCGAAGCGCTCTCTCCCTCCTCCCTCCCTCTCTTATGCCCTCCCTTCCCTTCGTACCTATTCTTTGCGCCCTTTATCATCGTCATCATCACCATCGCCGCCGACTACTAGTCCCCCTCTCCCTCTCCCTCTCCCTCTCCCTCCTTGCCCCTCTCCCCTGCCTTGTTTCCAATCTTTCCTCCGTCCTCGCTGCCTTCCCCTCTGCACGGCCCTTTCACTTCCACAACATAACGCAGCAGTATAAAAAAGGGTTACATTATATGAAGGAAGAAAGGAATACATATACACGCATACATACATACATATATATATATAATATATATATATATATATATATATATATATATATATATATATACATATATATATACATATATATATATATATATATATATATATATATATATATATATATATATATATACATACATATATATATACATACATATATATACATACATATATATACATATATATATACATATATATATATATATATATATATATATATATATATATATATATATATATATATATACGCACATACGCATAAAATACATACCTGTATAGATATATTTGTGTGTACGTATGTGTACGTGTGTTTGTACGTGTACATTGTGTGTGTGTGTGTGTGTGTGTGTGTGTGTGTGTGTGTGTGTGTGTGTGTGTGTGTGTGTGTGTGTGTGTGTGTTGTGGTGTGTGTGTGTGTGTGTGTGTGTGTGTGTGTGTGTGTGTGTGTGTGTGTGTGTGTGTGTGTGTGTGTGTGTGTGTGTGCATGTGTATGTGTGTACGTGTGTGTACGTGTTTGTGCGTGTATGTGTGTGTACGTGTTTGTGCGTGTATGTATGTATGCGTGTGTGAGCGCGCGTGTGTGTACGCGTGCGTGCGTGCCCGCGATTGCGAACAAAGTTAAAATCCAAATTCACATGAAGGTAAAAACGCACTCCTCCCCCCCGCCTCCCTCCGTGCCCATCCTTGCAACAAACCCGCGTGTGTGTTTGAGGTTAATTCAATCAGCGGGCCTGTCCACGCGTGACCCTCAGCTCCCCCGCGCCTTCGTCCCGCCCGCCCGCTGCCTCTCCTCCGCCTCCGACCCGTTCCCGAAGGACCGCGCCCTCCCGGTTCCTTTTCGCATGTCTAGACTTCCCTTGCACGATCCTCATCCTTCTTTTCATCTCTCTCTATCTCTTTCTGAAGTTTGGGGATTCTATCTTCTATCCTCCTCTTGATCCCCACCTTCTTTTCACATTTCACTTTCTCCTAGAGATTCTATCCTCTATCTTCGCCTTGGTCCTTTTCCTTCTTTTCACATTTCTCTATCTCCTTCTGAAGTCTAAGAAATTCTATCTTCTATTCTCGTCTTTATCCTCACCTTCTTTTCACCTTTCACTATCTCCAGGAGATTCTATCTTCTATCCTCGTGTTTGATCCTCATCTGGAGTGACACCCCTTCCTCACCTGTATAGAGGCTCCCCCACCCCTATCCTCGTCCTAATCCCTTTATTCTTAATTTGAGGAACCCCTTATTCCTTATCACCAGTGAATTTCCCTTCTATCCTACCGTCTATTCTCATTTTTTCCCCTTCACGTACCTCCTTACCCCCCACTCTTGAGACACTCTATCCCTCTATCCTCATCTGAAATCCCCACCCCCACCCCCACCCCGTGAGCTGCACCGTCCTATCTTTCTTTAATCCCCAGTAAGAGGCCCATAACTGCTCAGCCTCATCCTTTCTTCGTCCCTAATGAGAGACCCATATTTGCTCATCCTCCTTTTCACAGTAACTTATAAGCCGCTTTCCGCCCTGTTGCCTACCACGGCCCCTCATCCCGTTCCGCCACACCTTCGAGTCATGAGAAGCCACATCACGTTCAGGACCCCCTTCCCCCCCCCTTATCACGACCTTCCCCAACCCGCCTCTGCCACACTCTCGAGTACCCCCCCCCCCCGCCCCAATCACGACCTTCCCCAACCCGTCGCTGCCACACTGTCGAGTCCTTTCTCCCCCTCACCCTCCGTCCCCCAATCACGACCTTCCCCAACCCGTCTCTGCCACAGTGTCCAGTCCTTCCCCCTCCCTCCCTCCTCCCTCTTACCCATTCAAACCGCATTCTTGTCCCCGTTACACTTCCGAGTCAAGAGGATTCCCCCATCACGCGCATCCCCTTCCCCCCCTCCCTCCATACCACGACCTTCCCCACCCATCTTCCGCCCCACTTTCGAGTCGTGAGGAGGGCGTTCCCACCACGTGCCGTCTCCCCACATCCCGGGCTGGAAAGTACATCAGCTGCGTATGCGAGGGTTCTCACTTCTCCTAGAGATTCTATCCTCTATCCTCGTGTTTGATCCTCACCTTCTTTTCCCCTTTCTCTATCTCCTATCTCCTTCTGAAGTCTAGAGATTCTATTCTCTGTCTTCGTCTTGATCCTTACTTTCTTTTCACCTTTCTCTATCTCCTTCTGAAGTCTAGAGATTCTATCCTCTATCCTCGTCTTAATCACTCTTTGCTTTGGTCGACGTTCGTTATCGAGTGACGTTAAGAGGGCCGTATCTTTTTTTTACCATTATTATCGGTTCCTGATGTAATCCATGATAGACTTTTTACCAAGAGTCGCGCACCTACCATCTGGATCTAGGGAGGTTAAAAGTACCGTATTTCTTTTTTGTTTTTATTTACTCTTTTACTGTCGGTTCCTGATGTAATCCCTGATAGACTTTATTTCTAAGAGTCGTGCGCTTACCTTCTGGATCTAACCGGACTGGCGCACAGCAGATTGCTTTGATAATATTTGCGCATCTGGATTTATCTCGATGCAAACTGCCATACACTGCAATCGGGCCCACACCCAAGTTAAACAGACCTCGCCCACACCCACTCCTCCGAAGGGGACTACTCACCCACACTCCATCTACCCCCGTCGCACCCCCTCTCCCCCCATGCCCCCATCCTCCTCCCCTCCCATCTCTCCCCCATACCCAATCCTCCCCCCTCTCCTCCATACCCCAATCCTCCCCCCTCTCTCCCCCATACCCCAATCCTCCGCCCCCTCTCCCCCATACCCCAATCCTCCCCTCTCCCCCATACCCCAATCCTCCCCCCCTCTCCCCATACCTCAATCCTGCCCCCCTCTCCCCCATACCCCAATCCTCCCCCCACTCCCCATACCCCCATCCTCCCCCTCTCCCCCATACCCAATCTCCCCCCCTGTCCCCCATAACCCAATCCTCCCCCCCTCTCCCCCATAACCCCAATCCTCCCCCCCTCTCCCCCATACCCAATCCTCCCCCCTCCCCCCCCTCGTAGGACCGCAAGTCCGACTTCCTGCCCCGCGTGCGCCTCCTCCGGGTCCTATTCCCTCGCATGTCTCTCCTATGAATCTCTGGCAGAGGAATGACCGAAATCCTTTTCCTCTGACAGACAAAAGATCTCCGCCATAAAGTCTCGAGTCGCCCGCTGGGATTGTATCAAGGATTTTGTACAAAAGGAAGACGTCTCAGATTTCAAAAAAAAAAAAAAAAAAAAAAAGAGAGAGAGAGAGAGAGAGAGAGGAGAGAGGAGAGAGAGAGAGAGAGAGAAGAGAGAGAGAGAGAGAGAGAGAGAGAGAAAGAGAAGAGAGAGAGAGAGAGAGAGAGAGAGAGAGAGAGAGAGAGAGAGAGAGAGAGAGAGAGAGAGAGAGAGAGAGAGAGAGAGAGAGAGAGAGAGAGAGAGAGAGAGAGAGAGAGAAGAGAGAGAGAAGAGAAGGCAACTAAACAGGCGGTCGGGGCAGGCAAGCAGGAAAAAAATATACATTTTTATATCACGTTAATACTTTCATCTCTACATAAATATACATTTGTACATAACGCCTTCCCTGCCACTTCAAGCTCGTAATACCATATTTTACCCTGCTATCAGAATTCTCATCATGAGCTGTTAAACTTTCACCAACAGCTCTCGTCTGCAAACAAGCCCATACAGGGGGAAGGGGGGGGGGGCAAGATTATTAAAAAGTCACTAACAAAGTTGTTAACGAGCAACAAAGAGCTCGTAAATGCCTGCTACCTGCAATCAAGATTAATTGCGAAGCTATTACGACTTACCTGTGGAGGGAGATTCTGTGGGGTCGGGCTGGACCTCTATAGACTCCAAGAATCCTGCGGGGAGAGAGGATGCGTTAGAAGGAAGGAATCTCATGTCAGAATACTTCTTAGTTGTTATTTCTATTGGTTACACGAATACTTACAAATGGCACACATATTTTTAAATCCTTTACACAAATACTTACAAATGGCATATCTCTAAATCATTTACATGAATACTTATAATTGGCATATTTTAAATCATTTACACGAATATTTACAAATGGCATATTTTTTAATAATTTACACGAATACTTCCAAATAGCACATCTTTGAAGCATTTACACGAATACTTACAAATGGCACTTATTAAAATCATTTACACAAATGGCATATTTTAAAATCATTTACACGAATACCTACAAATGGCATATCTGAATTATTTTCACGAATACTTCCGAATTGCTTGTTTTAGGCACAAATTACTTAGCTTTATCCCTTACACGAATACATACAAATGACACATTTTAAAACCATTTACACTAATTACTTATTCTCATCATTATCCTCTTTCCATTACGCAATACTCATCTTTATTTCACAAATTCAGACATAAACACACACATACGTAAACAACAGACCAGCCCACAAATACGAACCCACATCCACACCCACGCAAACAGCCACACACACGGAATGCCAACACACACCACCCCCTTTTCTCCTCCATACACGCCGATTCCCACGCACGCACGCAAGCACACAGACAAACATAGACGCACAGCCAAGCCACGCGACACAGACACACGCACAGCCAAGCCACGCAACAGACACACACGCACAGCCAACCCATGCAACAGACACACACGCACAGCCAACCCATGCAACAGACACACGCACAGCAACCCATGCAAACAGACACACCGCACAGCCAACCCATGCTGCAACAGACATGCAACAGCACACACCACATGCAACAGACACACACGCTGCAACATGCAGACAGCATGCAACAGACACACTTGTCACGCACAGCCATGCAACAGACACATGCATGCACAGCACACACGCACAGACCCGCATGCAACAGCACAGCCAACCCATGCAAGACACACCGCACAGCCAACCCCATGCAACAGACACACACGCATTTGCAACAGCAACAGACACACACTGCAACAGCAACCACAACAGACACACACGCACAGCCAACCCATGCAACAGACACACACGCACAGCCAACCCATGCAACAGACACACACGCACAGCCAACCCATGCAACAGACACACACGCACAGCCAACCCAAACAGGCAACAAGCGCACACACACACGCACAGCCAACCCACAACAGACACACACGCACAGCCAACCCATGCAACAGACACACAACCAAGCCATGCCACGCAACAGACACAACAGCCAACCCATGCAACAGACACACACGCACAGCCAACCAGCCAACAGACACACACGCACACAGCCAACCCATGCAACAGACACACACGCACAGCCAACCCACAGACACACGCAAGCCAACCCATGCACACACACGCACAGCCAACCCATGCAACAGACACACACGCACAGCCAAACCCATGCAACAGACACACACGCACAGCCAACCCACGCAACAGACACACACGCACAGCCAACCCATGCAACAGACACACACGCACAGCCAACCCATGCAACAGACGCACACGCACAGCCAACCCATGCAACAGACACACACGCACAGCCAACCCATGCAACAGACACACACGCACAGCCAAACCCATGCAACAGACACAGCACAGCACAGCCAACCCATGCAACAGACACACACGCAGCCAGCCATGCAACAGACACACACGCACAGCCAACCCATGCAACAGACACACACACGCACAGCCAACCCATGCAAACAGACGCACACGCACAGCCAACCCACGCAACAGACCACGCACGCACAGCCAACCCATGCAACAGACACACACGCACAGCCAACCCATGCACAGAACGCACACGCCACAGCCAACCCATGCAACAGACACACACGCACAGCGCAACCAGACGCACACGCACAGCCACCCATGCAACAGACACACACGCACAGCATGCAGACTGCAACAGACACACACGCACAGCCGCAACAGACGCACACGCACAGCGCAACAGACACACACGCACAGCCAGCAACAGACCACGCACAGCCAAATGCAACAGACACACACGCACAGCGCAACAGACGCACACCACATGCACAGCACAGCCAACCCACGCACAGACGCACACCACAGCCAACCCATGCAACAGACACACACGCACGCCAGCAATTCGCCATGCATTGCAACAGACACACACGCACAGCCAACCCACGCAACAGACGCACACGCACAGCAACCCATGCAACAGACACACACGCACAGCCAGCAACAGACACACACGCACAGCCAACCACGCAACAGACGCACACGCACAGCCAACCCATTGCAACAGACTTTCAAAACCTCAATATCGGCCTCATTAAATTTTGCCGCCCCGTTTGGCTGCCTGATCATTCCGGCGAGCTTGTGACTTGAAAGAAAACGGAGGAAAAATCTCTTTCTCTTATCCCCCCCCTCCAACTACCCCGCCATCCCGTTCTGGCTCTCTCTTACCTCCCCCCCGCCCATCCCGTTCTGCCCCCCCCTCCTTCCACCCATACCGCCTTCACCCCCGGTATCCTATCCCTTCTTATCATCCCCCCCTTCTTCTATTCTGCTTTGTTCCACTTTTCTTCGTTCTAGTCCCTAGCCTTTTCGCCATGACTAACCCCTCCTCTTCCACTGCGCCCTACCCACTCCCTTCCATTCCGCCTACCCCCCCCCCCCCTTCCATCACGACCTGCCCCTCCATCCTATTCCGCCTTCACCCCCTATCCTATCCCTTATCCTCATCCCTCACCCCATCCTGCTTTGTCCCTCCCCTCATCCCCCTTTCCCACACCATCTTGGCCCATTCCCACCCAACAATGCCCCCCCCACCCCCGCCTTCCTCACCTTGTCCATCCCTTCCCACCCAACCATGCCCCCCCCTTCCCATCTCCCCCCTGCCCTCCTCCTCCCCCACCTTGGCCCCATTCCCACCCAACCATGCCCCCTCTCCCTTCTACCCCTTCCCCGCGCTACCCCCCTCCCACCCCTCCCACCCAGACCCACCCAGCGCCTAAGTAATATGATATCTAAATGATTATCATTACCCAGGCGGCGATACGATACGAGGGGGAAAATTAGTGCACTTAACGCTAATTGCAACGTCGATGCCCAACCTCATATTTGGTGATACAATAACAATCACGTTTTCATCAATGGCAATAAATCTCAGCTTAGCAACAACAAAAATATCATTGGCGAAAAAATACATACATATATTTTTCTCGTTCTTTCTTTCTTTGGAAGAGATAACGCCGATAAATGAAGCAATTTTTTATAACAATCCTCTAGAATTTATCTCCTCTTTCAATTTAATCTAGATTTGCATTCCATAATATTTTATAACAATCCTCTAGAATTCGACCGACGGAATTTATACCTTTTCGAATCCAAACTCTAGCCCTGAATTCCGAATCGAACCTCCAAAATTTAACATCTTCCCCTATGCATATTCTTTCACGACTTTTCTTCTTCTTCCCCCTTTTATTCCTCCCAGCCTTACTTCCTCCCTTCTCGACCCCTTTCTCCGGACCCCGTAATATGAATTAATAATCTGTAATTTGAATTAATAACCCTTAATTTGACCTCCTCAAGAGTATTAAGGAGTTAATTGTAATCGCATCCCGACTCTTCATGTGTGTTTTTGTGCTTTCTTTCGCGGAGAGGAAGGGAGGGGGAGAAAGGGGAAGGAGGGAGGGGAAGAAAGGGGGAAGGAGGGAGGGAAGAAAAGGGGAAGGAGGGGAGGGGAAGGAGGGGGGAGGAAAGGGAAGGGGGAGGGAGGAGGAAAGGGGAAGGGGAGGGAGGGAGGGAGGAGGGAGGAAAGGGGAGGAGACGGGAGGATAGGGGAAGGAGGAGAAACGAAATGGGGGAGGGAGGAAAGGGGAAAGGAGGAAGGGAGGAAAAGGGGAATGAGATAGGAGAAAAAGGGGAAGGGCGGGAGGAAGGAAAGGGAAGGAGAGAGAGAAAGGGGGAAGGACAGGGAAGAAATGGGGGAGGAGGAGAGAGGAAAAGGGAAGAAGGACCGGAGAAAGGTGGAAGATGGGAGGGAACATAGTTAATAAGGGAGAGAGTGCGAGAGGAAGAAATAAAGCTAGGGAAGGAGAGATGGAGGGTGAGACCGAGAGAGAGAGGGAGAGAGACCGTGCGGGTGAGAGAGAGATCGACAGAGACAGAGAACAGAGAGAGAGAGAGAGAGAGAGAGAGAGAGAGAGAGAGAGAGAGAGAGAGAGAGAGAGAGAGAGAGAGAGAGAGAGAGAGAGAGAGAGAGAGAGAGAGACGGACAGACAGAAACAGAGATAGAGAGACCGACAGACAGAAATAGAGAGATAAAGAGAAAGTCCCCTAAAAACAGAAAATACAAAAAAAAAAAAAAAAAAAATCAGAGCCACCAACACCCGCGTCCCCTTCCCAGCGCGGGGTCAAAGGTCACACCGCTCAACCCACAACAATGCCAACTAATGAGGCCAAACATTCCCCACACACGTCGTCAATGAACCGAACTTGGCCGCTCATGTAGCCAAAAGTCACACCAATAATTCCCAATCGAATACACATAACTTTCTAAAGTAACCGCACTTGCACGGCCACGTAGTCAGCTGTTATGATGATTATTTCTTATCTCATACACATGGTTTTCTAAGTAACCGTTATACCTTGACCATCATGTAGCTAAGTCACAACAGTAAAACGAATACACTTAATTAACAACTTTTCAGCGTAACCGTTTTTCGACGATCATGCAACCGTAAGTCACATTTCCAATCTAATGCACTTATGGCTTTCTAAGTAACCGCGCGTCTGGACCATTAAGTAGCCAAGCCACAAAGATGAAATCCGATCTCATTTACTAAACAGCTCTCCAAGTAACCGCGCTTCAACAAGAACTTCTAATCTAAAACGCAGCTTTCTAAGTATCCGCACTTGGACGACCGCGGAGCCCACTTACACGTCTCCAAGTACCCAAACTCACTTACAAGTTTCAAAGTAAAGGCACACCTGAACGACCATCCAGCCAAGTCCCATCCAACAATACCTCCCGATCTAATACACTTAAAAGATTTCCAAAATTGGGCGCATAAGCTGAACCATCACCCAGCCAAGACGGCCGTAACTTCCGGCCTAATACACTCAACAGCCTTCTAAGTAACCCCTACTTCGACGGCCCCCTTCCAGCCCCGGCGAGGGCGAAGTGCGCGCCCCTCAAGCTCCTCTGAAGTTCGGAAATGCTACGCGCTAGAACAAGTTTAATAAGTTCGTTACGAAGTTTACATGTAAAGAGTGTTGGAGGATGGGGCGATCTCATTATACGCTCGCTTGTTAGATGTATCTGGAGGCGGACGCAAGCAAGCTAGAAGCAAGCAAGCAAGCAAGCGCAAGCCATGGCGTGGGTTGCTGTGTTTCTCTGCCTCATTTGCATGTTTACATACTAGTGGTGCGGCGTGGTATTTTCGTATAATTTGGTAACTGCTCGCAGAAGTGAGAGGGAGGGAGGGAGAGTGGAAGGAGGGAAGGAGGGAGACAGAGAGAGGGAGGGATAGGAGCGAGGAAAGGAAGAAAGGCAGGGAAGGAATCGAGAGAGAGAGAGAGAAAGAGAGAAAGAGAGAGAGGAAGAGAGAGAAAGAAAGAGAGAGAGAGAGAGAGAGAGAGAGAGAGAGAGAGAGAGAGAGAGAGAGAGAGAGAGAGAGAGAGGAGAGAGAGAGAGAGAGAGAGAGAGAGAGAGAGAGAGAGAGAGCTATCCACGGCGCATGAGTATCAGTAACAGCAGCAGAAGCCACGAGATAGGCACGAGGCCGGCAGGGTCGTAGAAAGGTCGTGAAGAGATGGTGGCGAGAGGCGAAATGAAGGGGGGGGATAGGGGAGGAGTGGGAGGCGAGGAGGGAAGACGGGGGGGGGGGGAAGGAGAAGGGAAGAGATGATAGAGAGAATGAGGGAGGAAAAGGGAGCGGGTATGGTAGAGCAGGGAAAAGAAAGGACGAAGAAAGGAAGAAGGGAAAAGAGGGGAAAGAGTGGAAGAATGGAAGAGGGGGGAGGGAAGAGGCGAGAGGGGAAAGAAGCACCACCAGAGCCCACAATAAAGGGGTTAATCTTACAAAGCTTCGAGATTACACCTTCCCTCTTTCCCCTTAAAAGAGAATTGGATCGTTCTCAAGACTGTCGGTCTGCCCTGCACGCGGGGGGGGAGGGAGGGAGGGGAGAGGTGGGAGAGAAGGAGAGAGGGCAAAGAAAGAGAAGAAAAGCATGGGGGAGGGTAGAATGGGCAGCGGGGAAGGGATAAGGGAAAAGGGAGAGAGGAGAGGTGATAAGAGCAGGTAGAAGGGAGGGAGAGAGGAGAGGTGATAGGAGCAGGGAGAAGGGAGGGAGAGACGAGAGGGGGAAAAAAGGAAAGAGGAAAGAGAGAGGCAAAATCAGAGAAGGAGAGGATAAGGCGAGGAAGAGGGAGAGGGAGACACAAGGAGAAGGATACGAAAGGCATGAGGGGATGAGAGAGTTTAAGAGGGCACGTTTAGAAGGAATAAGAATGAGCGGAGAGTGAGTGCGTGAGGGGAACGAGGGGAAGAGGCAAGGGAAGATTAAAAAGATCTGAGAGAGAAAATAAATCACCTGGGAAGAAAGAAGACGAGGAAATGAGGGACATATGCAAAGGAGGGGAAGAGAGTAAGAAGAAAATCAGTAAGAAGGAAAATAGAAATGACTGAATTAAATCTACAAAGGCAAAAACAAGTACAGCTGAAAGTCAACGAACAAAAAAAACACAAAAGACAACAAAATAAAACACACACACACAAAAAAATAAAAAATAAAAAATAAATAAATAAAATAAAAAATAAAAATATAAACTTACAAGCGAAACAACACATACTGCCCCCCCCCGCCCCTCCACATTTAAAAAGGGAAAACAAAAACTCTTTGACACGAGCGGCACAACCCAGGAGAGAGAGAGAGAGAGAAGAGAGAGAGAGAGAGAGAGAGAGAGAGAGAGAGAGAGAGAGAGAGAGAGAGAGAGAGAGAGAAGAGAGAGAGAGAGAGAGAGAGAGAGAGGGGGGGGGGAGAGAGAGGTGGAGGGAGGAGGGGGGGAAAAAGTGAAAAAGAAAGAGAAAGAGAAAGAGAAAGAAATTAGAAATAAAGAGAGAGAAAGAGAAATAAAGAGAGAGAAGAGAAAGAGAGAAAGAGAAAGAAAATAGAGAGAGATAGAGAGAAGAGGGCGAGACGGTGGCGCGACGCCCAAGTATTTAACTTGACGAATTCAATATTGCCATCGCGCATTGCAGCTGCATCACGGACAAATACGCACACGCAATATCTCATGCAAATTGCGAGGAATAGGGAGAGAGAGAGAGAGAAAGAGAAGAGAGAAAGAGAGAGCGAGAGCGAGAGAAAGAGAGAGAGAGAAGAGAGAGAGAGCGAAGAGAAAGAGAGAGAAGCGAGAGAAAGAGCGAGAGCGAGAGAAAGAGCGAGAGCGAGAGCGAGAGAGAGAGAGAGAGAGAGAGAGAGAGAGAGAGAGAGAGAGAGAGAGAGAGAGAGAGAGAGAGAGAGAGAGAGAGAGAGGGAGAGGGAGAGGGAGAGAGGAGAGGGAGAGGGAGAGGGAGAGGGAGAGGGAGAGAGGAGAGAGGGAGAGAGGAGAGAGGAGAGGGGAGAGAGAGGGAGAGAGAGAAAGAGGAGAGAAAGAGAGAGAGAAAGAGAGAGAAAGAGAGAGAAAGAAAGAAAGAAAGAAAGAAGAGAAAGAGAAATAGACACAGACAAGACAAACAAACAAACAAACAGAGAGAGAAAAGAGACCGGCTTCTCACTGGCAGGAAAAAATAACGGCGTAATGCTAAACGTGTCGACTCGCTGGCTGGTTCGCTCGCTGCGCTCGCTCGCAGGCGGTGTACATGTGCGAGTACTTATCTCCACATGGCGGGAGGTTATGTGTATTCCCTTCAACGCGAGTCAAAGCGGCGGTATTGAGGAAGGGGAGGGGGGGGAGGGAGGAGAGGAGGATGAGAGGAGGAGAGGGGATGGAGTGGAGATTGGGAGGGACCGGATAGAGGAGTTTAGGGAAGAAATTTTTGGGGGGGGGGGGGAAAGGGAGGGGGGAAAATGAGGATTTGAGGACGGGTAGAGGAGTAGAGAAATGGGAAGAGGGGAAATTGAGGAGTGAGGACAGAGAGGAGTTAGAAATGGGGGAAGGAGGGATGAGGCGATGAGGACGGGAAAGGAGTAGAGAAATCTAGGGAAGGATGGGGGAAATGAGGATGAGGACGAGGAGAGGGAGTAGAGAAATGGGGAAGGNAAAAAAACCCCCAAAAAAAATGGATTTAAGGGAATACGAGCATAGAAGGAAAAGGGTTTGAATTATAGATAAACGTTTAGAAATTAGATACAATAAACATAGGTTGAACACGATGATTGGTGTTAAGGACGAAATAGGGTTTAGATAGAGAAATTTGGGTAATTGTGGTGCATCATTTGACTGTTTTGTGTTTTTTGTTGTGGTATGTCGGTGTGGGTTCGTGTGGCGCGCGGTGTGCAATGGTGTTCTTCTTCTTTTCTTGGTCCTTATATAATTAGATAAGATGAGGGGGGGTGAGGGGGTAAGAGGAGGGGGAGGGAAGGAGGATAGGAGAGGGGGGTTGAGGAAGAGGAAGAAGGGAGAAGGAAGAAAGATAGGGTTGGGGGAAAATGAGGAAGAGGAGGGGAGGGAAAGGGAAGGAGGGGGGGGAGAGGGGTTGAAGAAGAGGAGGGAGGGAGATGAGAAGGAAAAAGGAGGGAGGGAAGGGGGATGGAAGGGGGTGGGAGGAAGATAACTTGTTAAAACCGCACTTTTTTTTTCATTTATTTGTAACGTATTGCCAAGTCATGTTTGGCGAGCACGCGATAAGGGCAAACCCACGTGTATATATATACCTTTTTTCATCCCTTTTCATTTATTGCTTTGGTCCATATCGGGTCAGACGATAAGCATCTCGACCGTAAAAAAAAAAATAAATAAAAAATAAAAATAAATAAATACATAATAATAAAGGAAGAAATAAACGGTAAAAAGAAAACAACACGAGAGAAAGAGAAAAAAAGGCAAAAGGTAACAGCATCCATCCAGAAAAAGGGGGAAGAGGAAGGGAAAGGCTTTCGGGATAAAACGCTCAACAATCATAAAAAATACAAATGGAAAGAGGAAGAGGGGGAGGAGGAGGAGGAAGGAAGGGGGGAGGAAGGGAAGGAGGAGGAGGAGGAAGAGAAGGAGGGAGGAGGAGGAGGAGGAGGAGGAGAGAGGAGAAGGAGGAGAGAAGGCAGGAGGAGGGGAGGAGGAGGAGGAGGAGGAGAGGAGGAGGAGAAAGAGGGGAAGGGGGAGGAATGGGAGGAGGGGGGAGGAGGAGGAGGAGGAGGAAAATGGGAAGGGATGAGGAGGAGGAACAGGAAAAGGAGGAGGAGGAGACGGAGGAAGAAGAAGGAGAAGAGAAAGACGGAAGAGGAGGAACAGGAAAAGGAAGAGGAGGATAGAAGAAAAAGCGGGGAACCTCTTCCTCCCAAGTAAAGAAGAAAACATAAAAAAAACAACAACAAAAAGGGAGAAAAAGAGAGAGACAATAAAAACAACAACAAATAACAATAAGACCAAGAACTAAAATAAAATGTGTACGAACCACGCCTTCCCCACCTTCGCCGCTCCCCGTCGCCATGAATATGTAAATAAGAACAATAACAAGGAACAATATATGCTGGACGACCATATCTCGCCACTGGAACACTCCGATGGCCATAAAGACAGTCCTCGAATGATAACGCTGCGCTGCGGTCTCGTTACTTGGGCCTTTCCGGGCAATCGCCTTCTGAACGATCGGGACTCCGTTAATTCGGTTTGCGTCCGACCTCGCGCTAACCGAAACGCCATTTTTTATCTTTTCCCCGTTTTTTTTTTTCGTTTTTTTTTTTTTTGAGAGGGGGGGTGGGTGGAGGAGGAGGAAAGGGGAGTGGGTGGGAGGAGGAGGAGGAAAGGGGGTGGAGGAGAGGAGGAGAGGAAGGGGTGGAGGAGGAGGAGGAGGGAAGAAAAGGGTGTGTGGAGGAGGAGGAAAAGGGGGTGGAGGAGGAGGAAGGAGGAGGAGGATGGAGGGGTGGAGGAGGAGGAGTAGGAAGGGGGGTGGGTGGGAGGAGGAGGAAGAAGGGGGGGGTGAGGAGGAGGAAGAAGGGGGGGGGGTGGAGAGGAGGAGATGTGGGAGGAGAGGAGGAAGAAGAGAGGAAGGAAGGGGGAGGGGTGGTAGGAGGAGGAGGAGGAAAGGAAGGAGGAGGAGTGTGAGAGAGGAGGAGGGAGAGGAGGAAAGGGGGGTGGAGGAGGAGGAGGAGGAGGAAGGAAGGGGGCGGTGGAGGAAAGTGGGTTTGAGGAGGAGGAGGAAGGGGGGTTGGAGGAGGAGGAGGAAAGGAGGGGGAGGAGGAGGAGGAAGGAGGAGGAAGGGGTGTGTGGAGGAGGAGGCGAGGAAAGAAGGGGGGAGGAGGAGGAGGAGGAAGAAGGGGGAGGAAGGAGGAGGGAGGAGGAGGGAGGAGGAGGGTGTGGGAGGAGAGGAGGAAGAAGAGGGGGAGGAGAGGAGGAGGAAGAAGGTTGGAGAGGAGGTGGGGGGTGGAGAGAAAGGAGGGGAGGTGGAGGAGAGGAGAAGGGAGGTACGGTGGGGGTAGGAGGGTGGTGGGGTATCTTTTTTTTTTTTTTTTTTTTTGAGTGGGTGGAGGAAGAAGGGGGGGTTATATGTGATGGGTAAGGAGGGTGGGTGGGGGTATGTAGGGTAGGGAAGGAAGAAGGGGGTAAGGAGGGGAAGGTTCTTTGATGATTTTATTGTCTATCGCACGTGTTCGGGTCCCGGGGCGGGGTATGTGGATATCGAACCTGAACAGGGAGGGCACGGAGAGAGGGACTGAGAGAGAGGAAGTCATTTGGGTATAAATATGACCTATGTGGCATGATAGGGGGCGGGGGCGGGAGGGGGGGTTAGGAATAGAAGAGAGGTAGATAACGTCCTTTTTTTTACCCCTTCTTTTTTTTTTTTATTCCTCCATACGTTTATCACGCACGTTCGGGGTCGCTACAGCTGATCGCTTTCCGACTTACCTAAACCCGGTTTATGCCATCCCCGGAGACGTCCCCGTGGGCTATTGTGAGACCCTGGCCGACGTTATGGCGATGTTTCGATAACATAAATCTCTTTTTTTTCTCTCTCGCTCTTTTTTCTTCCCTCGTCGTGTATATTATCTCCGCTATCTGCACGTTGCGTGTGTGCGCGACATGTACATACTCCTTTCCACATAGAACTAAAAAAAAAAAAAAAGAAAGAAAAAAAAAAAAAAAAAAAACTCCACTACAAACCCACTGTGACGTCATACGCTTAATCTCTATATTACTCCGGCATGCTAAGCTCCCCGTGTCCGATTTCGTAAGAGCGCTCACTTTACGGCGTCAAATTCAAAGGGTTATTTAAAATCGTCAATATCAAAAAATAATGTCAGAGAGGGGACACCTCGGGACACATGCGCGCTCCTGTGTGTGTGTGTGTGTTGTGTGTGTGTGTGTGTGTGTGTGTGTGTGTGTGTGTGTGTGTGTGTGTGTGTGTGTTGTGTGTGTGTGTGTGTGTGTGTGTGTGTGAGAGTAGAGAGAGAGAGAGAGAGAGAGAGAGAGAGAGAGAGAGAGAGAGGAGAGAGAGAGAGAGAGAGAGAGAGAGAGAGAGAGAGAGAGAGCAAGCGAATGAGAGCGAGAGAGATGAAAAAAGAGCAAGATAAAAAACCGAGCGAAAGAGAGACACAGAAACAGACAGAGAAAAAAAAATAAGGATGAGAACCGCAGAGAGAGAGAGCAAACGAGAGAGAGAGCAAGCGAGAGGGCGAGCCAAGGCGAGGGAAAAGAGAGAGATATCGAGCGAGAACGAGACCGGGCGAGCCGAACGATCCGAAGCAACTGCACCTAATTTCGGACTCATCCCGGCTTCGGTGAGTAATCTCGGCTTTGGTGTGATCCCGCCGAGGTTAATCGTTCGCGGGTTCCGTGTAACTCCTTTTAATCCGAGTTAGGGTGGAGCAGCTGGGGCGAGCGAGCCGATAATAATGCTCCTCCTCCCCATTCACGCTTCTCTTCTCTCTCTCCTCCTCCTGCTCCTTTTCCCCCTTCACGCTTCTCTTCTCTCTCCTCCTCCTCCTCCTCTTCCCACTTCACGCTTCTCTTCTCTCTCTCCTCCTGCTCCTCTTCCCCCTTCACGCTTCTCTTCTCTCTCTCCTCCTCATCCTCATCCTTCCTTCACGGTCTCTCTCCTCCTCCTCCTTCCTTCACGCTCCTCCTCCTCCTGCTTCCTTCGGTCTCTCTCTCCACTCCCTCCTTGTCTTCTCTCCCCTCCTTCCTTCACGCTTCTCTTTCTCTCTCTCTCTACTCCCTCCTCCTCCTCCTCCTCTCTTCACGATGATTGTTTTCTATCAACTTCTCCTTCCTCTCCTCGACATTATGCTTCTTCTTTTTCTTCTTCGTCCTTATGCATTTCTTATCTTTTCTCATCTCTTTCTCTTTCATCCTTATCCTCGTCCTCCTCCTCCATCTCCCCTTTCCCATCTGGATTTAGAGTAAGTGGAGGAGAGGGGAAAGGGAAAGGGAAAGGTGAGAGGTGAGAGAGGGGAGAGGGGAAGGGGGAGAGGAGAGGGAGGGAAAGGGGAGAAAGGAGAGGGAGGGGAAATGTGAGAGGGGAGAGAGAGGGAGAGGAGACGAGGAAAAGTGAGAAAGGGAGAGATACGGAGGAGAGAAGGAATGGGAGAAAACATGAGAGGGGAGGAAAAAAGAGGAGAGGAGGGGTAGAAAGGGATCGAGCCGAGCGGAGAGAGAGGGAGGTGAAAGGGGAGAGGGAGAGGGAAAGATGAGAGGAGAAGAGTGTTTAAGGGTCGATTACTCCGCAACGCCAGAAAGAGAAACACCCATAGATTCAAACACGCTCCGATTGTTAGCCCTTACGTACACGCATGAGTATGAAATTCAAGTCGCGTGGCCAAATACTCTTTCACGTCTGTCCTAGTTTATGAGAGAATAGAGATAAAGAGAAACGACGCAGGTCTAGCCGCAGACGCGAGTGAGAGAAACTGAGAACGAATGCTATAAATCTATACTGTACACAGGCCAGTCGACTAAAAGGGCTGTCAAAAAATCTCACAAACGAAGACACGAGGTCACAATCTACTATAAAAAGAACGCCATCACCCCATCCCTCCTCCCCCCTCTATCACCACCGACCCATCTCCACAATACTAAAAAACCATCGACACACAACTAGTCCTCCACACACACTACGCCCTCACCACCTAGCAAACTCCACACTGCACGAAGATGGAGAGCAGATAGCTATTCACCAACCACTCAATATATATAACCTCACACACACACCAGAGCACAAGCCAGACAAAACACCACTCACACCCACCAAACAACCAGCACTACACACCTTCCAACAATCCACACACCTAGGCTCACCAGCAACAGCCCAACCAAAACAGGAAAGAAGGCGCATCGACTTGCGCACCGAGAAAATGGACTGTGGAAGATCTTCATTCTTTGTTTCCTCTACAACCGCAGTCCAACCAGAGGAGGTTTGTTATCAGATTTCACAATCTCACCTCTTCTTTTTTTCATATTCTCGTTCGGGAACTACTACTTCCCTAGTCACCTTCATATTATCTGCCGGTTTCTTTTCAGCAGGGGATTATGTCCATTTCGCGCACCACGCGCTTCGCTCACCCCACACTCACCCTCCTCCCTTACCAAAATTACCTATTCAGCCCGCTCACATCCACCAATTCTCGGTCAACGCTAACAGTTACTATACCACGGAAAATATGCACATTAGCGTGTGCACCTCCGTGATGGCCCAGACACATGCAATTCAATATATCACACCACCTTACTCAAGTTATTGACTGGCTTCCGTTTTGATGATTCGATACTATAGCCCCCGTTTTTATCCCTCCCGCCCGTCCTGCCACCACACCCCTCCCCAATCCCCTTCCATTACCACCTACCCTCCAGTTCCTTCCCTTCTCTATCCACTACCGCGGCTCGCGTTGGCCAACCCTAATTCCAGTCTCCGACCGCCAACACCAGCCGTCTACACCTTACCGCACACCTCTCCCTCACTACTCGTCCTCACCTCTATCCCCATGCCCTTCTCCCTCACCCGCTCCCTATCTCATCTCCCTTCCCCTCTCCGCCTCTTCCCCCACATAAGCCATTTGCATTACTCCGTCACTCGCACCAGACAGACGCTATGGGCGCCGCCGTGCTGAGATAGTTGACTATCGTCGATGCATGACCTGACCCCTCATTCCCTACCGATGTTAAACCCCACAGAGGTAGGAATGGAGCGCGCGGCGGGGAAGTGTTAATGGTGTGCGA
>NW_020871340.1:533405-535905 GCF_003789085.1 Penaeus vannamei | reverse complement strand
TCCTCACGGTATGTCTCAGAATCATAATCAAATCATACCAACTATCAACCATGAATTCCTCCTCTTGCTTATTACGTATTACTCTATACTCACCCGCGCTCCCCCCACCCCTGTGTTACTTGTGGTCACGCGTCCTGAAAGCTTATACTGCGCTTACCTGCAATACCTTACGGCCTATTACTCTTCGCAGCTTTACTGTCAAGTGCTCGTCTCCTACCTTCAGGTGGTAAACGATAGTAAGGTTTACCATAATTATAACTTGTGAGAAATCTTCAGAAGTCACCTTCTTGTGTTCCTCATAAAAAGGAATTCTCACTCCTTACCTTAAAATATCCTCCTTCGAAAGTATTCTCGTGCTTTTGTGGGGAAGATATAGATTTAACCTCGTTCACCTATTTATATCTAAGCCGAGTCACTTGTATTATTTACTTATTTTATCTATGTCCAGCTCTCGGAGCGATCTTGTTCTATTTATCAACAGTTAGCCTATAGGTTATGTAATCTATTTCCCGAAAAACGCAATAGAATTAAATTGAGCTCGCTTACAAATTTACCTTTCACTTCTATATAATTATCATATTTTATATAATACGTTATAAAGTACTCTTCACACGCATCAACTTTATATATAGCGCCTCTTATAATAATTTATCCTTCTAGCGTTAAGCTATCACTGCTCTGCACAGAATCCGATTTGATATCTCGGGTCGATCAAACGCGACTTTATCATTTAGCGAAGTCGGTACTACAAAACATCGTCCACATTCGCTTCGCCCTTGTCAAGATTTAAACAGTTGCGCCTCGTGGTGGGCTCGTCTCGCTCCGCCGTGTTGGATTCTCCGTCTGCGATGACCTCTGTGATGCGTAGATATCCTGGCGCTGGCTCCCGGCTGCTGTTGCTTAGTTGCCTGTGTCCGTCCATCTTTGTGGTGTGCGCTGTCTTAGGCTTCGGTGTCCATTGTTCGTGGACGAATTGCATTCCGATGGCTCGGCATTGTCCTCACATGGTTCACTTTGCTGCGTCGTCTAAATCTGTGAGACTTTGGGATTCATCTTGTATCTGTTCTGTTATTTGGCTGCGTATTAAGAAGCTCTCGTTCGCTAATGTATATTCCGATTCGGGTCGTTTTATCGGTCTAAATGAGTATTTGGTCCAGCAAGTTGCGACGGAGGCTCGGCAACCGCCTTCGTTGTCATATAGTATGTTTGTGTCATCACCTAATATATCCCGCTCTCCACCCTCAAAAATAATACGAAGACAAAGTAGCAAACAGAATATAGGTGGATAGAGGAAGAAGTAAGAGAAGAGTAGAGAGAGAGAGAGGAGAGAGAAGAGAGAGAGAGAGAAGATCCAGAGAAGAGAGAGAGAGAGAGAGAGAGAGAGAGAGAGAGAGAGAAGAGAGAAGAGAGAGAGAGTCGACCGCCATTTTCCCATACATCAACTTTCAACACCGCGAAGCCTCCGGTCAACACCGCCATTGTCAAACCGGCTAATCACACATCGACGGCCGAACATATTTCCGTTTTTCGAATAACTATGAATCATGAAAGACCCCGACGCCCGTGAGTTAATTGCAAGATACGGATCGGCAAACACTCGCTCTAAAAAAAAAAACGCAAAGAATGTAAATATTTCATTCGTTCGTCGCGGTTCTGCTGTTTAGCGCGAGGAAATTCGCGAGTAGAATTGCACCGGCGAGTAATAGCTCATTTCGCGTTGCTTGGATTGTAGGCCTATGTTGCTTGGATTGTAGGCCTATGTTGTTTGGATTGTAGGCCTATGCTCGTTCGCCTGGCAGCCTTTTCAATAACCTTCTAGAAACAGTAAATATGAAGTCGAGTTTATCTGAGAAATGTGAACATTCCAGCTGAAGAAGAACTGGAGGAAATATAAGCATTTCATGACTTATCAACAACAAATAAAACAAGCCAGCAACTTTTGCAACAAAATAATGACTCCTTTAATGCGACATTCCGAATGAAAAATGCCCCTTTTGTACCTTTGATGTTGCCAGCTGCACTGCACTGTAGCACAGCGTTTATTTTGTCTCTGCAACACTTCGGGAGAGAGACAACTCCTTGTTGAAACTGACAACGACTATAATTGAAGAGGGGAACCAGAAGCACGATAAGTTATGGTAAGTTAGAAATGTGGAGCGGCTTTTGCGCCAGTCCCGGGGGCGCGGGAGACACGAGAGCCGAGAAGGGTATGATCACGGCCACAAAATGCGACTTCACTTCACTCTGCGCATGCGACTGTGCTTGCGGAAAACGTGCGAGTGATCCACAACATGATCCACAGCCCTAATGACAACACGAGGACCACGAGCCAACCGTACATAACCGATCCAACGCAACCCCACGGAGCCACACACAACCCGAGAGAATCAACGAGGCTAAAACAAAAGAAGGAGGGGGGTAAAAAATACAAAATAAAAGAGAGGAGAGTCACAAACTGGCGCTGAAAGATTTCCCTCTGTTATTTCAGGAAGTTTCTGCT
>NW_020871340.1:528405-530905 GCF_003789085.1 Penaeus vannamei | reverse complement strand
ATCTTGAAAGGAAAAAATGACATGAAAACGAAGGAAAAAACCTCGGTAAGCACCTTTGGTTTATATTTGGTTATATATTACTATATATATATTATATATATATATATATATATATTATATATATATATATATATATATATATAATACACACACACACACACACATCACACACAGACCACACCACACTACTATATATTGGATATTTCATATACATCTCTCTCTACTCTCTCTCTCGTTCTCTCCTCTCTCTCTCTCTCTTCTCTCTCGTCTCTCTATATATATATATATATATATATATATATATATATATATATATATATAATACACACACACACACACACACACACACACACACATATCCATATAAGTATGTATATCCATATACATACACACGTACATGCATGAAGATAGAAAAAAGGGACACATCATATAACATATACCTGAGCCAAATTACTAACCGTGCGGGAACAGGTGTTAGGAAGGTGTAGGTGAAATTATCGCTCTACAAACCGGACGGTGATTTACGGCAATAAATAGCCTTTTCCCTCGTTAGATTACCGCGATATAACGAATTCCTTTATTTTGATGTGGTTTATCCGTTATAGATATTTATCGAAGTCGAGGCTTGAGAAAGAGAGAGAGAAGGGAGAGGGAGAGGGAGAGGGAGAGGGAGGGGGGGAGAGGGAGAAAGAGAGGGAGAAAGAGAGGGAGAGAGAGAGAGAGAGAGAGAGAGAGAGAGAGAGGAGAGAGAGAGAGAGAGAGAGAGAGAGAGAGAGAGAGAGAGAGAGAGAGAGAGACAAGAAGAGAGATGGATAGAGGAGAGAGAGAGAGAGAGAGAGAGAGAGAGAGAGAGAGAGAGAGAGAGAGAGAGAGAGAGAGAGAGAGAGAGAGAGAGAGAGAGAGAGAGAGAGAGACACACATATATATACCTATACACACACACACACACACACAACACACACACACACACACACACAGACACACACGTGTGTGTGTGTGTCATGAAAATATATATATATATATTATAATATATATATATATATATAATATTATATATATATATATATATATATATATATATATATATAGAGACACACACACACACACACACCATATATAAATACATGTATATTTGTATACATATACAGGGAGAGAATGAGGCAAAAACCAATAGAGTTTAGTACCTTTCATACCAGCGCAGAACATCACTCTAAAGTCCATAACAAAAACAAAAGCAAAGTAAATCAATGTACACGAATAGTTTCAAAGCTACTTGCCTCACTCACTCACTCACTCACACACTCAAACACTCACTCATTCACTCGTTCACTCATTCACTCATTCACGCAAAAAAAAAAAAAAAAAAAAAAAACAGTTTACAATAAACAATGTTTGCTGAATAGTTGTCCAATGGCCCATGTTGAATCATGTTGTCATGTTGAATCATGTTGAATCATGTTGAATCATGTTGAATCATGTTGAATCATGTTGAATCATGTTGAATCATGTTGAATCATGTTGAGTCATGTTGAATCAGCTGATCAACATTTTCTCTATAGATGGTGTTCGTTGTTCAAAGTCACGGGCGTAAATATTGGATTTTTTTGTTTTATCTGACGTGTGTTATTATTGTGAAATATTATTATTATTATTTTTTTTTATCGTTCTCGTGTTTTGTATCTTTTTCTCTTTGTTGGGAAGGTTTGAAATTCAAATATATCCACGTGTCTATTTCCTATATATATATATATATATATATATATATATATATATATATATATATATATATATATATTCGTTATAAAATAAAAATATATAGATAAAAATACAATTCGGAAGAACATGATGAAATGCACAAATAAATAGTAGATAAAAATATAATGGATGAAAAATAAACGAAGAGATACGTGAGATATAAAAAAAACTAGATTAAATAACAAGTAAATAAACAAGCAACTATAAGATAAATCAATATAATAAAAATCAAAATAAAGACAAAAAATCCACATTCTGTTAAAATGTCGACAAGAAAATACTCGTATCTCCTGTTGACGCAAGTTTATTTTTGTGTCTTTCTCTTCTTCTTCTTCTCTCTTCTCTCTCCCTCATCGTGCCATCTACTCTCACTTCTCAGGGACATCACTGATTCCCGTGACATCTTCGGGCCTTATATGGCATGGCGTTGGGCATCTTTAAGGATATATTCGTCTTGCGTCTATGTAACAGATTTTTTTTTTCAAGTTTCCAGAAAAAGGAGAGAGAGAGAGAGAGAGAGGAGAGAGGGAGAGAAGAAAGGGAGGGAGAGAGGAAGAGAGGAGATGAGGAAAGAGGGAGAGGAGGAGAGAGAACAGAAAAAAAAAAGAGAAAAAGGGAAAAAAAGAGAGGAGAGGAGAAAAGAGAGGGAGAAAAAAAGGGAGAAAAAAAGAGAGGAAAAAGCAAAAAAAAAAAGAGAGAGGAGGAAGAGGGGAGGCAGAGGAGAGAGGGGAGAGAGAGGAGAGAG
>NW_020871340.1:520905-523405 GCF_003789085.1 Penaeus vannamei | reverse complement strand
GAGAAAAGTAAACATTTGCCTCTTGCTACCTGTGTACCTTGGGACACAGGCGTATAATTAGGTGGTTCTCACCTTTTCACACCAAAAGAGGTACCGAAGTCATACTATACAGACTAAGACTAGATTACCCATGCGCTTGGCAAATTATTGATGATGAGACTGCCAGGTTATGCAAACACGGCGGCGAGTCTAACGCCACCCTGTTACATTACTTGCAGAATTGTGAACACATAATTTCTAAGACATGGACCACCCACCACAGACGCCGAGCTGGTAAAAAGGGTGTGCAGCATACTTACTCCGTGGCAGCTGGATCGCTTGCTCGCAATTCAGCCACCACGATAAGCATACAGTTCAAAGAAACCACTTGAGTTAACTAGAAATAGTTGACACAGGCCGGGCCACTCCAGAGAAAAGGCCCGGGCGAAGCATGACTTGAACTGAACTGATTTTCACAACAGTTGCTGCAGGTGGAGGCAGGGGACACCCTAGACCAGGCTGTCCTCCCTTTTTTTTTAATTTGTTTTAGTGGATTTTCTTTTATTGGTGATTGAGATACTGCAGCACGCAAGGAGGTAAAGTGGTCGTGAGAAACGTGCTTTTTTTAGTGGCAGAGTGTTCATCTAGAGGCATATACATACATTCGGGCTAAGAACACAAGGCTGGTGCTCTCGTTGATATTCACTCATGTTAAGGATTTTCATTTTGAACTAGATTGAGTGGATTAATTATTATTATTATTATTATTATTATTTTGTTTTAAACGTTCTTAACTTCAGTTTTAAAGTTCTTTTTTTTTGTATTTTAAGTTCTTTTGAACATTCTTAACTGCAGTTTTAAAGTTCCTTTTTTGGGGGGGACTACTCCTTGTCCATTTTAGTTGTGTAATTTGTTTTATGAAGTGTTGTTTTATTTTTATCGCTTTGTAATAAAATAATAGGATTATCCGTGATTTTTTTTTTTAATCTTTTGTAAGAGTTTTGTAAGTTTTTAAAAAAATGGTGGTTGGTTGTTTTCTTGGAAGAGAATATTATTACAGTAACTTTTGCTTGCTTGATTAATTACCTGAAAGAGAATTCTTAGTTACTTTTGCTTGCTTGATTACTTACCTGAAAGAGAATTATCTACCCAAGATAGCCTTATCCGAAACCCTTTGCACGTGGTGAAATTCCCGTGCTCGACCTCCCCGCTCCGGTTACGTTTACCCTGTCTTGCTGATTCATACGTTACACTACACACATCCCAACATCTGTGTCAACAATATGCTCTACTGAATGGGTGTTGCGATCTCAACATTACACTCCGCTTTCCCAAGGTCGAAACGGAAGCTGTGCCTTCCTATCTCAGTCCAGAGGAAACAGCTGTTCACACCTTCCTTGCCTGCCCAAGACTTTCTCTTCCGGGGACCAAGCCCTTCGTCACGCCCGGAAGAATGGACACCCAAGAATATGGTACCAGGCACCTCCGCCAGCAGGACAAGGAGTCGCTGGATATAAGGACGTCTCGTCAGGCAGAGAGAGAGAGAGCACCAGCAGACACCAGTCCCAGCAGACAGCAGGCACAGGACAGAAGGACACTCTCCGCCCTCCGTCCTCGGGGCGCGGGGGTCACTCACGGGTCACACCTTTACCTCCTCAATTAACACCTCAAGGAAGACCCCCTTTAATTCACCACCACCTCCACAGCCCCCCCAACTCTTACGTTGACAATCTGTACACAATCTTTCCCTCCTATCCACAAGCCCTTCACACATGGCCTCCCAATCAACACCCAGTTCCCCTACGTACTAAACAGGTGGTGGCAGTGAGCGCTACTTATGTACATTCCTGTACAGTGGGGCACGGTAATATTGAGGTAATATTAAAGTTCCGTACGCTACAGTAACAAGGACGTGATCGAAAGAGCCCAATGTCGAAAATAAAAGGGCGCCTAGTGACGGAGATTGTGGACTGGGTTTCGGAGTAGCGTCCAGGAGCCATTGTAGCCGACCCCCGCAACCTGCAGCGCGGCATACTTCCCCCAGGTTGGGTCCAGGTCCACAGCCTGTCCTCTCGCCCTCACCATCAGCAGCTTCTCGACAACGCATACCGAGACCTGATTGGTTGACCACGGACACCTCACGGCTCGCCGAGTGGACCGCAGGCTCCCCTCGTTCCCGGGTGGCTGGCACAGCTCAGACCCACTTAAGCTCCCGCACCCGGGCCGAGTTCAGCACTCACGATCCTCCAGCAGAGCAAGACACAGCAAGCAGCAACAAGGCCTACCCAGGCCTTAGCCGTCGGGGGAGCCGCCCCGTCGATCTCCAGCACACCAGCCGCACCTGTGGGCACTCACACCCACACCCAAAAGCTCCTTAAACAGATGATTGACACCAGTCTATGGCGGATACCAATCCATTGACATACCATGTTCTTTAGGTGGCTCATCCCGAGTAAGTGAAGTAAGGTAGTGTACCTTTGGGATGGAACATAATGGAGAGAAATTAAAAGTGGAAAACAGT
>NW_020871340.1:485905-500905 GCF_003789085.1 Penaeus vannamei | reverse complement strand
CACACCACACACAACACACACAGATTATATATAATAATATATATATATTATATATATATATATATCCATATTATAATATTATTACCAACTATATCTCCTATATTCCATAGTATACAGCAAATTCAACCCCGGCGTAGAATGACAAAGAACGGATCAAATAACTCCTTCCTTTCCTTGAAAATGGGGTTGAAAATCGTGGTTTCCTCACTTAGCAATTTATATACTCCTTCCTCCTCCTGGTTACCTTGTTGGCCACTGCCATCGTTCCTCCCGCTAGCGAAGCAAATAGTCGAAAGATCAGATCACTAAAGGAAGAGAGAGGACCTACCGAAAAACGTCGTCTCACAAGAGTGAGGGAGAGAAGACGAAAAAAAAGCAAGTAGGCATCGGCAGCACCCTAGTGGTGCGAATTGTCGGCCATGACAGTAAAATTCATTAGGCCCTTGCACGGCCATAGGTCTACTTTTCACGTCGTGAGCCTCCTGTTCGCCGCATCCCAGAGGTGAGTAGCGTTTCCACGTTTGTATCTGGGCGATCTGAAAGCTGCACCAATGCAGCACAAAATGTTTTTATAGGTATGCTAGACTATGGATAGAAAAAAACGTATAGATAAAGGAAGATTGGTAGATTATAGAATTGACGATAGACACCACACACACACCACACGCAAGCACACGCACACGTACACACACACCAACAACACTCACACACACCACACACACCAGCACACCACAACAACATATAATCATAATACCTATCATATATATATATTACCTATAATATAATATATATGTATTTTACTATTATATATATATGTATATATATCATATGTATAATCATATATATGGCATATATATTATACTATAATATATATATATAGTACTGCCTTATATATATATGTACAGTTATATACATACATACATTACCATACATACTATACTACATATATATCTATATATCAATATATACTATATATATAATATTATACTATACTCATATATGTAACATATACATACACTACATTAACATAACATTACATACTATATATATAATATTATACGATACTATACTATATAAAGTCAATAATAATCAACATTCACTAATACAGCCACAGCAGCCCTTTTTACGCGTCTTTGTGTGTATTTCCCTTTGTCGTTGAGTTTTTCTTTGCTTTGGGATTTGTGACGATGATTTTGAACTGTTTTTTATTGTGCTTTCCCGGCTTCCAATATTCTTATTTGTTCATTTTGTGGCACTGATGACGAAGACGTAAATTGTCAGCAAAATAACAGATCATCCACAGCATTGGCCATTATCTCTATACACATACATACTTTTATATATATATATATACACACACACACACACACACACACACACACACACACACACACACACACACATATAATATATATATATATATATATATATATATATATATATATCATATATTTGCATTTTTTTTTTTTTTTTTTTTTTTTTTGTGTGTGTGTGTGTGTGTGCTGTCGCCTTCGCTTTCCCTCCTCCCGCAGAGCGCCTTCAGCGGCGCCGAGGTGCTCCGTCCCGGCGCTCACGTCCCGCGCGCAGTACAGCCGCTTCGTCAGTACCAGACAGACGAAGTGCGACAAACCTGGTGAGTAAAGGGTGCTTTCCTGGATTGCATACACACTAACACTTACACTCACGATGCATGCGTGTGTGTGTGTGTGTGTGTGTGTGTGTGTGTGTGTGTGTGTGTGTGTGTGTGTGTGTGTGTGTGTGTGTGTGTGTGTGTGTGTGTGTGTGTGTATATGCGCTGGATATTTGGATACACATTTGTGAGCACTCGCATGCATACTTCCACACATACAAAAACACACACACACAAACACATGCACGCATATATACACACATTACTTTCATGAATATAAAATGTGTATGTATATATGTATATGTCCATATATTCCTGTACGTAGGTATGTATAACGAAAAGCTAAAGTTGTTAGACATAAAACAGTCGTAACGGCCACACGTTGCATCCTCGGGCATCGAACTCCTAAGGGTCAACGACCGAACGACCCATTAAATCACTGGTACTTAACCATTGAACTACCTCGTCCCCTCTTAAGAATGAGTCCTGCCTTATTCGTCTCTCTCTCTCTCTCTCTCTCTCTCTCTGTCTCTCTCTCTCTCTCTCTCTCTCTCTCTCTCTCTCTCTCTCTCTCTCTCTCTCTCTCTCTCTCTCTCTCTCTCTCTCTCTCTCTCTCTCTCTCTCTCTCTCTCTCTCTCTCTCTCTATATATATATATATATATATATATATATATATATATTATATACATACATGTATGTATATGTATATATATACACTTGTATCTTATGAGAAAAAAATCTTTAATAATAAGAAAAACAAAAAGAAAAGTTTGTGGCACGTATTATTTCCGCATGTTATACCCGTAATGCTGGCTGCAAAAGACCCATTAATTCAAGGGTCTATTGGTCTAAACGGACACCGTTGGAAATAAATTTTTCTTTCTCTGGTCCCAGGCACAGTTAGGAGGGTGGCTTGCAGCTCCTGAAAGTGGAAGCAAATTGATGTGTCTGGACGCGAGGTTCGACATCCGGGCAGGAGAATGCGTCGTGTTGTCCTTCGGCGTCAACAACGAGTGGTCCTTCGAGGATGACGTCGAGAGGCTGGGTTGTAAGGTGAGTCTCAAGGTCTCGTTTTTTTTCATCTCTCTTTTAATGTACTTCATCTTCTTACACTTAAAAAAGAATCTTATTTTTATGCTTGTCAGTAAATATCCTAGTATATTTGTACGCGAGTCAGCTGAGTTGTACCTGACCATGTACCTGAGTTATATCTATATCCTGTGACTGAAATATATGTTATTGTTATTCTATGTACTATTGTTATATAGGATTTAGAGAGAGCGAGAGCGAGAGCGAGAGAGAGAGATGTATATGTGTGTGTGTGTGTGCATGCATATATATGTATATATTTATGTTTATTTATATGGATATATATTTATATATTTATGTTATGTATTATGGATATTATATTTATATATTATGTATATGTGTATATACATACATACATACATATATATATACATTACATATATACATATACATATATACATATACATATTTACATATTAATGTATTTGTTGCCCTAACTTCAAGGGGTAAACAATGTACACGTTGCCCCTTGTCATATTCCTGTATGGGCTTTGTATCAAGGCGTTAGTAAATATATATAAAGAAAAAAATACAAGAGCTTAACCAGAAAACACCAGCTGACCTGAAACCATGTTGCAGGTGTACGCCTTCGACCCCACCATGGGCATGGAGGACCACCACAGGACACCTAACATCCAGTTCTTCAAGCTTGGCATCTCGGACGTCAGAGGAGAAAAGAAGATTGGCATGAACCCAGAAGCGTGGGATTTCAATTTTCACAAAGTAAGAGACTTGTTGCATAGGTTTCGAGAATTTTTCTGGATCTATTAAGTTAAGAGGGTCGTCCCAAAAGTAATGTCTCCTACTTTTTTTTTTATCTACTCTAAGGGATCCGGGAAGATGTTATGATGTCATAACCTGAATTGTTTGTCTCTCTGTTGGAGATGTTGATGGCATGACAGTCTAAGAAAGCAAGCCCTGTCATGGACATGTGTCAGAAGCATTGACATTCCCCGGCGACTGGACGTTGTGGAGCCGAGGCAGTTGATGTCAGCACAGGAGATGGGTTCGTCGACTCCGGAAACGTGAGTGACAAATCACACTCCGAACGTCCTTCCACAGCCACCACTCCGGAAACTAAAATGCGCTTCAATCACTTCATCAACGGCGAATGAAATACATGACGAGTTGGATGTGGGTGTCAGTGCACTGTAAACGATCTTGCCATCCGACTCTACATGCATGTCACTCACCGTTCTCCGCCAATTAGCGTTGAGTTAATCGAGGCATACTTCATTTCCCGGAGTGGTGGCTCTGCAAGGGCGCCCGGATCGCTGTCTGTCACTCACTTCTGACTCGATGAACTCATCTCCTAACTGCGCTGATACCAAATGCCTCGGTTTTGTGAGCGTTCACCAGACACCGGTGAAATTCGGCTGGTGCGACTTCTGCATGGAATCCGATGCTTCCGACACGTCCATGACAAGGGTTGCTTTCGTAGAGTGTCATGTCATTAATATCTGCAACAGATAAATAAAATCTTGAAGTTATGAGCGCAAATGTTCGATCATAAGTGTCATAAGCAATTTCCTTGGATCCCTTTGGGCAGAGTTAAATAAAAATAGGAGGCATTACTTTTGGAACGATCCTCGTATTTATCGGAATCTGATTCGTGTAAAATGCTTGGGTGTGTTGAGTGTGTTCTGTATATACACATGTGATTGCGGTGCCCTGAATATTGATATAACGGAGTTCAAAACCTCCCCTTCTTTTCGTTTCTCTTCAGGCGTTCCCGGTCGACCGCTACGAGAACATCGTCCGGCGCCTGGGACTCGAAGGCCGCGTCATCGACTACGTCAAGATGGACATCGAACTCGCCGAGCTGGACGTCCTGCGCGACCTGCTGGACAACTCGCCTCACCTCCTCAGGAACATCAACCAACTGGCTATAGAGATCCACCACGATTATGTATTCGGTACTGCCACTGTGGCTTACGTGTTTGCAGTGTATGTTTGTATGTATGTCTGTATGTCTGTTGGCATCTAAGATGTTTTTTATTTAAAGGGCGAGGATTATTTATAGAGGCTTTAAGTGTTTATAGAGTATGTATGTATCTGTGTATTTTTGTTGGTTGTGATAATGTGTTAATATCGAGAGGGCGTGAATAATGGGGAAAAGTCTAGACTAAACATTGTTCATTGTCTCGTCGTATTTATAATTACTCTTTTTATTATTATGTGAAATTATCATAACATTGGTATATATTTAGTTACAAGAGACAGTGTTTGTAACTTGCCATCAAAAGCCACAAAGGCTTATAGATATTTTTTATTATTGTTTTAGGTTTATTTTATGACTTTTCAAGCGTTATGACTTTACTGTATAATTCGACACTCAAGCAAAAAACGCAAAATTCTGCGTATTATCTTTACAAGGTGACTAATATTCTCCCAACGCTGATAAGTATGTTCTGTAATTTCTCTGATTTATGTAGTTTTAACGAAGATACATTCGTTCACTGCCATTCATACATTTTCTACATAAATACCACAGGTGTTTCCTCATGATTATTATAATCTCGTAACCACCAATTCTAAAAGATATTTCTCATCCTTCACACCTTTTCTACTTACACAGCACAGTTGTTTCTACTCGATCATCAGAAAAAACCATTATTATTAATCAAAGATAACCATTTTATTAATCAAAGGTATTTCTCACTCATAACCTCAAACTCATAACCATTTTTATTAATCAAAGGTTTTTCTCAATAACTCCAAACTCATAACCATCAAAGGTACTCATTTCAAACTCATCATCAAGGTATTTCTCACCTCCCCCCTCATAAAAATTCCAAAAGGCTCTCATAACCATTATTATTAATCAAAAGGTATTTCTCATCCTTCACACCTTTTCTACTTACACAGCACAGTTGTTTCTACACGATCATCAGAAAACTCATAACCATTTTTATTAATCAAAAGGTATTTCTCATTCTCCCCCCTCATAACCTTCAAACTCATAACCATTATTATTAATCAAAAGGTATTTCTCACCCTCCCCCCCCTCACCCGTCATTCTTTCAAAGATCTTTCTCGTCCCACAGGAGATTTCGGGCCCGACAGCACCGTGCGAAAGTTCTGGCCGTTTTACCACAGACTTCGCTGCCTCGGCTTCTCCATCATGAGCTCCCAGGCGTCTGCATTTTGGCGAGAAGTGGTGTGGGCGCGGGACACTGCAGGGCATCTTTGGGCAGAGTGAAAGCAGTGACGAGTGATATGTGGCAGTGAAAAAAACAGAGACTGATAAAGAACAGGGACGAGTGATGTGGCAGTGAAACAGTGACGAGTGATATGTGGCAGTGAAAAAAAACAGAGACGGAGTGATAATGAGTGATAAAGAACAGGACGAGTGATATGTGGCAGTGAAAAAAAAACAGAGACGGAGTGATAAATGAGTAATAAAGAACAGGGACGAGTGATGTGGCAGTGAACAAAACAGTGACAGTGAAAAGACAGTGACAGAGTAATATATGACAGTTAAAATATAGTGACGAGTGATGTGGCAGTGAACAAAACAGTGACAGATATGAAAAAATATAGTGATGTGGCAGTGTAAAAAACAGTGTGAAAAAACAGTGATGCGTGATAAATGACAGTGAAAGAAAGCGACGTGATAAACGACAGTGAAAAGATAGTGAGTGGATGGGTAGTGAAAAAAAACATTAATGAGTAATAGTGAAAAGACAATGACGAGTGATTAATGACAGTGAAAAAGCAGTGACGAGTGATCGAAGACGGAGAAAAAAAAGTGACAGTGAAAGATAGTGACGAGTGATGACTGTGAAAAAGGACAGTGACAGTGAAATGACAATGACATGACAATGACGAGTGATAAATGACAGTGAAAAAGCAGTGACGACTGACAGCGAAAACAAGTGCTGCGTTCATGAAATTATGGCGATGAACTGGCGTGTCATTCCTGAAAGAACAGTCACAGCGACACATGATATGTAAATGGCAATATAATTTAAATGTGGTTTGTACGGGTAAAATAAAATACAATTATTTTTATTCAATCATATATATATATATTTTTTTTTCATTAAACCTCCGAAATATTCCCTCTTTAGCCCTCCGGCCCTCATGTGTGTGTGTGTGTGTGTGTGTGTGTGTGTGTGTGTGTGTGTGTGTGTGTGTGTGTGTGTGTGTGTGTGTGTGTGTGTGTGTGTGTGTGTGTGTGTGTGTGTGTGTGTGTGTGTGGTGTGCGTGTGTGCGTGGATGCAAAACGAAACAAGGCTTTTTGAATGTTACGTAAATTGAAGTTTTACATAAAAGTTATGTTTTAGAGGTTCTTCCGCCTGCATGGACTCCTCCCCCCCCCCCCCAAACAAACAACAACAACAAAAAAAACAACAATATATACGAATATGTACTATGATATATGCGTATTACCATCATTATATACATTAATGATCATAAGTATTTCGAATTATATCGTTACTGTAATGAAGAAGTCACAATTATTTTCATTATTGGTAAAGATGCTGGTTAAAAAGTTTCTTTCCTAGCGAATCGACCGCTGCAATTTGAATAAAGAAAATGAGAGGAATAAGAAAATCGAAGGAAAGAAGAAAATTAGATACAGAAAAGGAAACTCGCATCCCAGAGTTTCCATTAACATTACGGTTTAGAATGAAGCATCGAAGCCAAAATTTGGTGTTGTTTTTATGCATCTCTACCTCTGGATACACATACACACGTCAATAACCAAGAATTCTACGTTAATTATTGTTTCTGTATGAGTGTTTACCAGCACACTCGAATGCTACTCTCTGGTTGGTGACATGAAGTCGCACCAGAGGTAGTTACCCGCCAGCCGCCATTCGAGATAGGTGTCCGTTGCTCCTGTTATTTCACTAAATAAACTTATACAAGCATACCTGCGTTTGCTCTCATCACCTCCAGCTCTTACAGTTTCTATATGGTATCGATTTCGAAAACAAACTGCAGCCACAATATATGATACTGTCAGTAAGAAAAAGTCAAATCAGTTTTTTTTACGAAATTTCAACAAATTCTTCCATACGACATCCAAACACGAAAACGGATACGACACATATTGGCGAGATAGGTGATAATCTTTCGTTTCTTCCACCAATACCACCTTTTGCCCATTATTTCGAGGACACAGGTAGGCGTGGCGTGTGCAGCCCCATTTCAGAACGACCATAACCCTTTTTAAAAGAAATTGAACGGTTAACACTCCTCACTTGTTAACTGAGTGCACTTGGGCGAAATAACATCTGTGCTGGATGTATAACACTCGCTAACACGCTCACAATACACTTCCCGAATTTATTGAGCAATTTAGACGGGAACCAGTGATTGATATTCATGTTGATCATATTACCAACCAATTGTTTCAGACTAACAGGCATTTACTTGTCGTTTTATTAACCAAAGCCCTGCTAGTACTTCTCTTCCTCATCATCTACAGATCTGCTTTCACATTTACTGAAGAATGGGTGCTCCTTGATGAATGTATCTTCGCATAATGATCATGATAATGGTATCATTATTATTATCACCGTTTTCATTTATTGTTTCTGCCAAGGAAGTTTTATTTTGGTTAGTGTGTTTGTTCGTTGTTTTCTCTAGATAACTCAAATAGTTATTAAATTTTTTTCTGAAAGTTTTACCTGTGTCTTACATTTATGATGATAAATAAGAGTGAGAGAGAGAGAGAGAGAGAGAGAGAGAGAGAGAGAGAGAGAGAGAGAGAGAGAGAGAGAATGTACACACACACACACATTTAGATTTCATTAAATTTTGGTGGTGATCCAGGAATTTTTAAAAATGGCTGCATCATTACCTCAATATCTTTGCCTCCGCCTAGGTTATGTCTACGGACGTCACTTGTGTTGCTGAGAAAAAGTTATTTTAATGTAATTCTTTAGCCGTGAATATTCTTATTTGCGTCAGTGATCTTATTGCCTTGGCAGAGGTATGCGCTCTCTGGGTGCTTCTTATCACTATTACTCCATATTCTTATCATTATTATTTCGTATCATTCATCCTTATCGTTTCAAAATCATCCTTTTGATTTATATTATTATCATTATCATTTATCTTTACATTTCAATATTTTTTTCATAAAACTTCCAGTCAAACTATTTGCCTTTTGTTTACAAAAAAATAGTTAAAAATACTGATCATCATTACAAGATACACGTTTATATATATATATATATATATATATATATATATATATATATATATATATATATGTGTGTGTGTGTGTGTGTGTGTGTGTGTGTGTGTGTGTGTGTATGTATGTATTATTTCCTAAACATATTCTATTATTGATATAGAATTTCGGTGACTATTTTTTTTTTTTAATCCTATGCTGTCAGTTTCGTCCGAACGCGATGGTTGTCAGTCAACCGCGAATTATTGTTATTGCTGTAAAATTTCCTCTGTAATGTAAAACAAATCTTTTTTATTATGAAATGATTGGAAAGACAATTTGTATACAAAATGCAAAGTAAGTGGCCAAATTTTCTTGTATTTATTTTAAGAAATGGAAGAAAACTACTACTCGTCTGTTTGTTTACATCTGTGTACCACGCCCCCCCCCCCCGAAATACAAGTCGAGAATATACTTTCTTGCTTTCCAAAGTTATGATTTATCTTTCATTTTTCATTCTTTATCATTATATTTTTTACGTTTAACTTTATTTCGCTTTCTTACAGCCATAGTACTGTAGATGATCGCAATAGCTTTTGCAAGGTTCGAAGCCATCTTGTGTTAGTAATTTCGGTGGACTAGTTCAATGGTTCTTATCGCTAGTGTGAGTACGCGCGCAAAAACAAATAAACAAAGAATAATAATGATAGGAAACAAATAAACAAAATTACATTCTTACAAATGTTTCCGTGAATTGTACGAAAATAACATGCGGAGAAAAATATTTTGCCACCCCCACCCCCAAAAAAGTAGGAAATTGAATTCGAAAAAGTAGATTTCTCCGCATCCGTTAATTTTCATACATCTGCGCATGTGCAGTGACGTGACTCCGCCCACTTCTCTGCCACGGCTCCGCCCTCCGCTCCAATACCTTGTTATTCCTCCAACACCGCACTTCCCGGTGATAATAAAATGAACTCAGTAAAAGATGAATGCATAAAATTGAAAATATGAAAACAAAATATGGTAAAAGAATGTCGAGACCAAATGGAATACCGTTCATAAAGAATACGGAAATGTAGAGTTTTTCAAACTCTCAAAAGGACGTAGAATGATTACGAATTGTCACAATGTGCTTTACAACGCAATATCGGTGTTATTTCTAGTGATTCAGTTAATATATTGTATTTACAAGAAAATGTTTCCTCGTAATGTGTGTGTGTGCAATATTTGTGTGAGTGTGCAATTTCTGTGTGAGTGTGTGTGTGTTTGTGTGTATAATTTCTGTGTGTGAGTGTGTGTGTATAATTTCTGTGTGTGTGTTTTTCTATGTGTGTATGTGTATAATTTCTGTGTGCATGTGTGTGTGCGTGTATCGTTGGTATCAGAACAGATGTTCAACACTGTACAGGTGTACCGATCTCTCTCTCTCTCTCTCTCTCTCTCTCTCTCACACACACACACACACACACACACACACACACACACACACACACACACACACACACACACACACACACACACACACACACACACATCTTCCAGGCTTTGCATCACAACCATTGTTAAAAACGACCAAGTAAATGCCTGTAGTCTGTAACAATTGGGTTGGTAATAATATGATCAGCATGAATATCAATCACTGGTTCCCATGTACTAAATTGCTCGATAAATTCGGGAAAAAGTGTATTGTGAGCGTGTTAAGCGAGTGTTATCCATCCAGCACAGATGTTATTTCGCCTCAAGTGCACTCAGTTAACAAGGACCACTGAGGAGTGTTAACCGTTCAATTTCTTTTAAAAAATGGTCGTTCTGAGATGGGGCTGCACACGCCACGCCTACCTGTGTCCTCGAATAGTGGGAAAACATAACACTATTTTACTACGTGTCGTGTTCGTTTTCGTGTGTGGGTGTCGTTTTCATCAAAAAATACGATTGACTTTTTATTTTTATTTTTTTATTTTTTTTATTTATTTATTTTTTTTTTTTTTTTACTGAATCATGAGAGATTGTGGCTGCAGTCTGTTTTCGAATTTGTAACGCGGAGACATAATAATTACCGCAGAAACACACAGAAATTATACACACAACACACACACACACAGAATTGCACACACACACACACTCACACACACACACACACACACAGAAATTACACACACACACACACACACTCACACATAGAAACACACACACACACACTCACACACACACACACACACACACACATAGAAATTCACACAACACACACACACACACACACACACACACACACACACACACACACACACACACACACACACACACACACACACACACACACACACAAAGGAGGAACATTTTCTTGTAAATACAATATATAAACTGAATCACTTGGTTACTGACATGAGTGTGTATGTGTGAAAATATCTTCCTTCAACATATGATGAACATGGAAGTGTTCACATATGACGTGTTCAAAAGGACGCTGCCATGCTTTACCAACAGCAAGACGTAAAAGAAGAAGAAGAGAGAGAAACGAAAACGAAGATGAAGTGAAAATACAAAAATGAGATAAAGACGAATAGACTGGAGAAGAGGAGATGAAGAGAGAAAGGAGGAAATAGAAGAGGAAAATTTGATTAAAAAAAGACAAAACCAAGAGGGAAGAAGAAAAAAAAAGAAGGAAAATGAAGAGAAGGGCGATGAATAACATCCAGAAGTCGAGATGCGTAAAAATACAACCAAATTTTGGCTTCGTTGCTTCATTCTAAACCGTAATGTTGATGGAAACTGGGAATTAGAGTTTCCTTTTCTTTCTCTAATTTTCTTTATTCCTCTCATTTTCTTTATTCCTCTCATTTTCTTTATTCAAAATTGCAGCGGTCGATTCGCTAGGAAAAAACTTTTTTAACAGCATCTTTACCAATAATGAAAATAATTGTGACATCTTCATTACAGTAACAGTATGAATTGTAATACTTTTGATAATTAATGTGTATAATGATGGTAATACGCGTATATATATGTATGTATGTTTTTTTTTTTTTTGGGGGGGGGGGGGGGGGAGTCCCATGCAGGCGGAAGACCCTCAAAACATAACTTTTTATGTAAAACTTCAATTTACGTAACATTCAAAAAGCCTTGTTTCGTTTTGCATCCACGCACACACACGCGCGCACACACACACACACACACACACACACACACACACACACACACACATGAGGGCCGGAGGTTTAATGAAAAAAATATATGATTGAATAAAAAATAATTAGTATTTTATTTTACCCGTACAAACCACATTTAAATTATATTGCCATTTACATATCGTGTGTCACTGTGACTGTTCTTTCAGGAATGACACGCCAGTTCATCGTCATAATTTCATGAACGCAGCACTTGTTTTCGTTGTCAGTCGTCACTGCTTTTTCACTGTCATTTATCACTCGTCATTGTCATTTCACTGTCCCTGTCCTTCTTCACAGTCATCACTCGTCACTATCTTTTCACTGTCATTAATCACTCGTCATTGTCTTTTAACTATTACTCATCATTTTTTTTCACTACCCATCACTCGTCACTATCTTTTCACTGTCATTTTTTTCTCCGTCTTCGATCACTCGTCACTTTTTTTTTTTTTTTTTTCACTGCCACATCACTCGTCCCTGTTCTTTATCACTCATTTATCACTCCGTCTCTGTTTTTTTTTCACTGCCACATATCACTCGTCACTGCTTTCATTCTGCCCAAAGATGCCCTGCAGTGTCCCGCGCCCACACCACTTCTCGCCAAAATACAGACGCCTGGGTGGTCATGATGGAGAAGCCGAGGCAGCGAAGTCTGTGGTAAAACGGCCAGAACTTTCGCACGGTGCTGTCGGGCCCGAAATCTCCTGTGGGATGAGAAAGATCTTTGAAGAATGAAGGTTATGAGGGGAGGAGGGGAGGGTGAGAAATACCTTTTGATTAATAAAAATGTTATGAGGGGAGGATGAGAATCTTTGATTAATAATAATGGTTATGAGTTTGGAGGTTATGAGGGGGGATGAGAAATACCTTTTGATTAATAATAATGGTTATGAGTTTTCTTATGATCGTGTAGAAACAACTGTGCTGTGTAAGTAGAAAAGGTGTGAAGGATGAGAAATACCTTTTGATTAATAAAAATGGTTATGAGATTCTGATGATCGCGAAGAAACAACTGTGCTGTGTTAAGTAGAAAATAAATAGGGAGCATATTTATAGAGCGTTGGGAGAATACTATTTTAAGTCACAGCTCGATGGAGTGCAGAGACACTGCATGAGGTATGGTATCTAAATAGTAACAATCATTAAATTGTTTAATCAACGTACCAAACATGTATTCAATTTGCTCAAGGTACCAATATATATATATAAATATGACGAAAGTAAAACGTATACCAGTGATGGTTTGGTCACATGCCTACAAACAAAAAGATACATACATACTCTATAAACACTTGAAGCCTCTATTAATAATCCTCGTCCTTTAAATAAAAACATCTTACATGCCAACAGACATACAGACATACATACAAACATACACTGCAAACACGTAAGCCACAGTGGCAGTACCGAATACATAATCGTGGTGGATCTCTATAGCCAGTTGGTTGATGTTCCTGAGGAGGTGCGGCGAGTTGTCCAGCAGGTCGCGCAGGACGTCCAGCTCGGCGAGTTCGATGTCCATCTTGACGTAGTCGATGACGCGGTCTTCGAGTCCCAGGCGCCGGACGATGTTCTCGTAGCGGTCGACCGGGAACGCCTGAAGAGAAACGAAAAGAAGGGGAGGTTTTGAACTCCGTAATATCAATATTCAGGGCACCGCAATCACATGTGTATATACAGAACACACTTAACACACCCAAGCATTTTACACGAATCAGATTCCGATAAATACGAGGATCGTTCCAAAAGTAATGCCTCCTATTTTTATTTACTCTGCCCAAAGGGATCCAAGGAAATTGCTTATGACACTGTTATGATCGAACAATTGCACTCATAATCTAAACATTTTATCTCTGTGATGAAGATATTAATGGCATGACAGTCTAAGAAAGCAACCCCTGTCATGGAAGTGCGTCAGAAGCATCTAATTCCATGCAGAAGTCGCACCAGCCAACTTTCACTAGTGACTGGTGAACGTTTACGAAACAATTACTTCTCGACCGCAACAACAACAAACAAAAGCAAACAAACACACGAAACAAAAATGGGTTCGTCGAGTCAGAAGTGGCAACAGAGATTTGAGTGACAAACCGCCCTTGCAGAGCGACCACTCCGGGAATATGAAGTGCGCCACAACCAACAGCGCTGATTGGCGGAGAACGGTGAGTGACATGCATGTAGAGTTGGATGGCAAGACCGTTTACAGTGCACTGACACCCACATCCAACTCGTCTTGTATTTCATTCACCGTTGATGAAGTGATTGAAGCGTATTTTAGTTTCCGGAGTGGTGGCTGTGGAAGGACGTTCGGAGTGTGATTTGTCGCTCACGTTTCCGGAATCGACGAACCCATCTCCTGTGCTGACATCAACCGCCTCGGCTCCACAAACGTTCACCAGGCGCCGGGGAATGTCAATGCTTCTGACACTTATCCATGACAGGGGTTGCTTTCTTAGACTGTCATGCCATCAACATCTCCAACAGAGAGATAAACATTTCAGGTTATGACATCATAACATCTTCCCGGATCCCTTAGAGTAGATAAAAAAAAAAAAAAAAAAAAAAAAAATAGGAGACATTACTTTTGGGACGACCCTCTTAACTTAATAGATCCAGAAGAAAATTCTTGAAACCTATGCAACAAGTCTCTTACTTTGTGAAAATTGAAATCCCACGCTTCTGGGTTCATGCCAATCCTCTTTTCTCCTCTGACGTCCGAGATGCCAAGCTTGAAGAACTGGATGTTAGGTGTCCTGTGGTGGTCCTCCATGCCCATGGTGGGGTCGAAGGCGTACACCTGCAACAAGGTTTCAGGTCAGCTGTTGTTTTCTGGTTAAGCTCTTTAATGTTTTACAACTTTAAGTGGACGAATTCACCTGTGATAATAACAATAAAATAAATGAAAAAGCGGCATCAGTTATATCTTTTGGTCATAAACTGAACATACGAGAGAAAGCTAGACAAGTAATTTTTTTCCTAT
>NW_020871340.1:474623-483305 GCF_003789085.1 Penaeus vannamei | reverse complement strand
ACCGTGGATGCAAAACGAAAGCAAGAAGGCTTTTTGAATGTTACGTAAATTGAAGTTTTACATAAAAGTTATGTTTCTGAGGGTCTTCCGCCTGCATGGGACTCCTCACCCCCCCCCCCAAAAAAAAAAAAAACATACATACATATATATACGATATGTACTATGATATATGCGTATTACCATCATTATATACAATATCACAAGTATTACGATTATATCGTTACTGTAATGAAGAAGTCACAATTATTTTCATTATTGGTAAAGATGCTGTTAAAAAAGGTTCTTTCCTAGCGAATCGACGCTGCAATTTTGAATAAAGAAAATGAGAGGAATAAAGAAAATCGAAGGAATGAAGAAATTAGAGAAAGAAAAGGAAACTCATTCCCAGAGTTTCCATTAACATTACGGTTTAGAATGAAGCATCGAAGCCAAAATTTGGTTGTTTTTTATGCATCTCTACTTCTGGATGTTATTCATCGCCCTTCTCTTCATTTTTCCTTCTTTTTTTTTCTTCTTCCCTCTTGGTTTTGTTTTTTTTTTTTTTTATCAAAATTTTCCTCTTGTATTTCCTCCTTTCTCTCTTCATCTCCTCTTCTCCAGTCTATTCGTCTTTATCTCATTTTTGTATTTTCACCTCATCTTCGTTTTCGTTTCTCTCTCTTCTTCTTCTTCTGTTACGTCTTGCTGTTGGTGAAGCATGGCAGCGTCCTTTTGAACACGTCATATGTGAACACTTCCATGTTCATCATATGTTGAAGGAAGATATTTTCACACACACTCATGTCAGTAACCAAGTGATTCCAGTTTATATATTGTATTTACAAGAAAATGTTCCTCCTTGTGTGTGTGTGTGTGTGTGTGTGTGTGTGTGTGTGTGTGTGTGTGTGTGTGTGTGTGTGTGTGTGTGTGTGTGTGTGTGTGTGTGTGTATAATTTCTATGTGTGAGTGTGTGTGTGTGTGTGCAATTTCTATGTGTGAGTGTGTGTGTGTGTGTGTGTGTGTGTGTGGTTTCTCTGTGTGAGTGTGTGTGTGTGTGTGTGTGTGTAATTTATCTGTGTGAGTGTGTGTGTGTATAATTTCTTGTGTGAGTGTGTGTGTGTGTGTGCAATTTCTGTGTGTGTGTGTGTGTGTATAATTCTATGTGTGTGTGTGTGTGTGTGTGTGTTCTGTGTGTGTGTGTGTATAATTTCTATGTGTGAGTGTGTGTGTGTGCAATTTCTGTGTGTGTGTGTGTGTATAATTTCTATGTGTGAGTGTGTGTGTGTATGTATAATTTCTGTGTGTATTTCTCCGGTAATTATTGTGTCTACGCGTTACAAAATTCGAAAACAGACTGCAGCCACAATCTCTCATGATTCAGTAAAAAAAAAAATAAAATAAATAAAAAAAATAAAAAATAAAAAATAAAAAGTCAATCGGTATTTGTTGATGAAAACGACACCCACACACGAAGACGAACACGACACATACTAGTGAAATAGCGTTATGTCTTTGCCCACTATTCGAGGACACAAGTAGGCGTGGCGTGTGCAGCCCCATCTCAGAACGACCATTTTTTTTTAAGAAATTGAACGGTTAACACTCCCTCAGTGGTCCTTGTTAACTGAGTGCACTTGAGGCGAAATAACATCTGTGCTGGATGGATAACACTCGCTTAACACGCTCACAATACACTTTTTTCCCGAATTTATCGAGCAATTTAGACGTGGGAACCAGTGATTGATATTCATGCTGATCATATTATTACCAACCCAATTGTAACAGACTGACAGGCATTTACTTGGTCGTTTTGATAACAATGGTTGGTGATGCAAAGCCTTGGAAGATGTGTGTGTGTGTGTGTGTGTGTGTGTGTGTGTGTGTGTGTGTGTGTGTGTGTGTGTGTGTGTGTGTGTGTGTGTGTGTGTGTGTGTGTGTGTGTGTGTGTGTGTGTGTGTGTGTGTGTGTGTGTGCGAGAGAGAGAGAGAGAGACTCGGTACACCTGTACAGTGTTGAACATCTGTTCTGATACCAACGATACACGCACACACATACACACAGAAATATACACATACACACATGGAAAACACACACACACAGAAATTATACACACACACCTCACACAGAAATTATACACACAAACACACACACACTCACACAGAAATTGCACACTCACACAAATATTGCACACACACACATTACGAAGGAGGAACATTTTCTTGTAAATACAATATATTAACTGAATCACTAGAAATAACACCGATATTGCGTTGTAAAGCACATTGTGACAATTCGTAATCATTCTACGTCCTTTTGAGAGTTTGAAAAACTCTACATTTCCGTATTCTTTATGAACGGTATTCCATTTGGTCTCGGCATTATTTTACCATATTTTGTTTTCATATTTTCAATTTTATGCATTCATCTTTTACTGAGTTCTTTATTATCACCGGGAAGTGCGGTGTTGGAGGAATAACAAGGTATTGGAGCGGAGGGCGGAGCCGTGGCAGAGAAGTGGGCGGAGTCACGTCACTGCACATGCGCAGATGTATGAAAGTTAACGGATGCGGAGAAATCTACTTTTTCGAATTCAATTTCCTACTTTTTTGGGGGGGGGGTGGCAAAACATATTTTTCTCCGCATGTTATTTTCGTACAATTCACGGAAACATTTATGTAAGAATGTAATTTTGTTTATTTGTTTCCTATCATTATTTTTCTGATTTATTTGTTTTGCGCGCGTACTCACACTAGCGATAAGAACCATTGAACTAGTCCTCCGAAATTACTAACACAAGATGGCTTCGAACCTTGCAAAAGCTATTGCGATCATCTACAGTATTATGGTTGTAAGAAAGCGAAATAAAGTTCAACGTAAAAATATATAATGATAAAGAATGAAAAATGAAAGATAAAATCATAACTTTGGAAAGCAAGAAAGTATATTCTCGATTTGTATTTCGGGGGGGGGGGGGCGTGGTACACAGATGTAAACAAACAGAGTAGCTAGTTTTCTTCCATTTCTTAAAAATAAATACAAAAAAATTTGGCCACTTACCTTGCATTTGTATACAAATTGTCTTTCCGAATCATTTCATAATAAAAATAGATTTGTTTTACATTACAGAGGAAATTTTACAGCAATAACAATAATTCGCGGTTGACTGACAACCATCGCGTTCGGACGAAACTGACAGTATAGGATTTGAAAAAAAAATAGTCACCGAAATTCTTATATCAATAATAGAAATATGGATAGGAATAATATATATATATATATATTATATATATATATATATATATATATATATATATATATATAAAACTTGTGTATCTTGGAATGATGATCAGTATTTTTTTTTTTTTTTTTTTTTGTAAACAAGGCAAATAAGTTTGACTGGAAGTTTTATGAAAAAATATTGAAATGTAGCTTTAAGATAAATGATAATGATAATAATATAAATATAAAAGGATGATTTTATGAAACGATAAGGATGAATGATACGAAATAATAATGATAAGAATATGGAGTAATAGTGATAATAAGCACCCAGAGAGCGCATACCTCTGCCAAGGCAATAAGATCACTGACGCAAATAAGAACAGTCACGGCTAAAGAATTACATTAAAATAACTTTTTCTCAGCTACACAGGTGACGTCCGTAGACATAACCTAGGCGGAGGCAAAGATATTGAGGTAATGATGCAGCCATTTTTAAAAATTCCTGGATCACCACCAAAATTTAATGAAATCTAAATGTGTGTCTCTCTATCTCTCTCTCTCTCTCTCTCTCTCTCTCTCTCTCTCTCTCACTCACTCACTCTTATTATCATCATAAATGTATGACAGGTAAAATTTTCAGAAAAAAAATTATTCATAAGCTTTGAGTTACCCAGCTAAACAACGAACAAACACACTAACCAACGCGACCAGATATATAACTTCCTTGGCAGAAACAATAAAAATGAAAACGGTGATAATAATAATGATATTACCATTGTCATGATCATTATTATTTTTATTATAAGGAGTATTACTGTCAGTCTGTAACACTTGGGTTGGCAATACTATCAATATAAATATTAACCACTGGTTCCCATGTCTAAATTACTCGATAAATTCGGGAAGTGTATTGTGAGCGTGTTAAGCGAGTGTTATACATCCAGCACAGATGTTATTTCGCCCCAAGTGTACTCAGTTAACAAGGATCACAGAGGGAGTGTTAACCGTTCAATTTCTTTAAAAAAGGTTCTGGTCGTTTCTGAAATGGGGCTGCACACGCCACGCCTATTTGTGTCCTCAATAGGGCAAAAGGTGGTATTGGTGAAGAAACGAAAGATTATCACCTATCTCGCCAATGTGTGTCGTATCCGTTTTCGTGCGTGGATGTCGTATGGAAGAATTTGTTGAAATTTCGTAAACAAAAACTGATTTGACTTTTTCTTTACTGACAGTATCATATATTGTGGCTGCAGTTTGTTTTCGAAATCGATACCATATAGAAACTGTAAGAGCTGGAGGTGATGAGAGCAAACGCAGGTATGCTTGTATAAGTTTATTTAGTGAAATAACAGGAGCAACGGACACCTATCTCGAATGGCGGCTGGCGGGTAACTACCTCTGGTGCGACTTCATGTCACCAACCAGAGGTAGCATTCGAGTGTGCTGGTAAACACTCATACAGAAACAATAATTAACGTAGAATTCTTGGTTATTGACGTGTGTATGTGTATCCAGAGGTAGAGATGCATAAAAACAACAACCAAATTTTGGCTTCGATGCTTCATTCTAAACCGTAATGTTAATGGAAACTCTGGGAATGAGAGTTTCCTTTTCTGTATCTAATTTTCTTCATTCCTTCGATTTTCTTTATTCCTCTCATTTTCTTTATTCAAAATTGCAGCGGTCGATTCGCTAGGAAAGAAACTTTTTTAACCAGCATCTTTACCAATAATGAAAATAATTGTGACTTCTTCATTACAGTAACGATATAATTCGAAATACTTATGATCATTAATGTATATAATGATGGTAATACGCATATATCATAGTACATATTCGTATATATTGTTGTTTTTTTTGTTGTTGTTGTTTGTTTGGGGGGGGGGGGGGAGGAGTCCCATGCAGGCAGAAGACCTCAAAAACATAACTTTTATGTAAAACTTCATTTACGTAACATTCAAAAAGCCTTGTTTCGTTTTGCATCCACGCACACACGCACACGCGCACACACACACACACACACACACACACACACACACACACACACACACACACACACACACACACACACACACACACACACACACACACACACACACACACACACACACACACACACACACACATATGAGGGCCGGAGGGGCTAAAGAGGAATATTTCGGAGGTTTAATGAAAAAAAATATATATATGATTGATAAAAATAATTGGTATTTTATTTTACCCGTACAAACCACATTTTAAATTATATGCCATTTACATATCGTGTGTCACTGTGACTGTTCTTTCAGGAATGACACGCCAGTTCATCGCTATATTTCATTAACGCAGCACTTGTTTTCGCTGTCAGTCGTCACTGCTTTTTCACTGTCATTTATCACTCGTCATTGTCATGTCATTGTCATTTCACTGTCCCTGTCCTTTTTCACAGTCATCACTCGTCACTATCTTTTCACTGTCACTTTTTTTTTCTCCGTCTTCGATCACTCGTCACTGCTTTTTCACTGTCATTAATCACTCGTCATTGTCTTTTCACTATTACTCATTAATGTTTTTTTTCACTACCCATCACTCGTTACTATCTTTTCACTGTCGTTTATCACTCGTCGCTTTCTTTTCACTGTCATTTATCACGCATCACTGTTTTTTCCACTGTCATTTATCACGCATCACTGTTTTTTTCACTGTCACTGTTGTTTTACACTGCCACATCACTCGTCCCTATATTTTAACTGTCATATATTACTCTGTCACTGTTTTGTTCACTGCCACATCACTCGTCACTATATTTTAACTGTCATATATTACTCTGTCACTGTCTTTTCACTGTCACTGTTTTTGTTCACTGCCACATCACTCGTCCCTGTTCTTTATTACTCATTTATCATTCCGTCACTGTTTTTTTTTTCACTGCCTCATATCATCACTGTTTGTTCACTGCCACATCACTCGTCCCTGTTCTTTATCACTCATTTATCACTCCGTCTCTGTTTTTTTTCACTGTCACTCGTCACTGTTTTGTTCACTGCCACATCACTCGTCCCTGTTTTATCACTCATTTATCACTCCGTCACTGTTTTTTTTTCACTGCCACATATCACTCGTCACTGTTTTGTCCACTGCACATCACGTCCCTGTTCTTTATCACTCATTTATCACTCCGTCTCTGTTTTTTTCACTGCCACATATCACTCGTCACTGCTTTCACTCTGCCCAAAGATGCCCTGCAGTGTCCCGCGCCCACACCACTTCTCCAAATGCAGACCCCTGGGTGGTCATGATGGAGAAGCCGAGGCAGCGAAGTCTGTGGTAAAACGGCCAGAACTTTCGCACGGTGCTGTCGGGCCCGAAATCTCCTGTGGGACGAGAAAGATCTTTCAGAATGACGGGTTATGAGGGGGAGGGTGAGAAATACCTTTTGGTTATGAGTTTGGAGGTTATGAGGGGAGGAGGGTGAGAAATACCTTTTGATTAATAAAAATGGTTATGAGTTTTCTGATGATCGTGTAGAAACAAGTAAGTAAAAGGTGTGAAGGATGAGAAATACCTTTTGATTAATAAAATGGTTATGAGTTTGGAGGTTATGAGGGGGGGAGGGTGAGAAATACCTTTTGATTAATAAAAATGGTTATGAGTTTTCTGATGATCGAGTAGAAACAACTGTGCTGTGTAAGTAGAAAAGGTGTGAAGGATGAGAAATATCTTTTAGAATTGGTGGTTACGAGATTATAATAATCATGAGGAAACACCTGTGATATTTATGTAGAAAATGTATGAATGGCAGTGAATGAATGTGTCCGTTAAAACTACATAAATCAGAGAAACTACAGAACATACTTATCAGCGATGGGAGAATATTAGTCACCTTGTAAAGATAATACGCAGAATTTTGCGTTTTTTGCTTGAGTGTCGAATTATACAGTAAAGTCATAACGCTTGAAAAGTCATAAAATAAACCTAAAACAAATTGTAAAAATAATATCTATAAGCCTTTGTGGCTTTTGATGGCAAGTTACAAACACTGTCTCTTGTAACTAAATATATACCAATGTTATGATAATTTCACATAATAATAAAAAGAGTAATTATAAATACGACGAGACAATGAACAATGTTTAGTCTAGACTTTTCCCCATTATTCACGCCCTCTCGATATTAACACATTATCACAACCAACAAAAATACACAGATACATACATACTCTATAAACACTTAAAGCCTCTATAAATAATCCTCGCCCTTTAAATAAAAAACATCTTAGATGCCAACAGACATACAGACATACATACAAACATACACTGCAAACACGTAAGCCACAGTGGCAGTACCGAATACATAATCGTGGTGGATCTCTATAGCCAGTTGGTTGATGTTCCTGAGGAGGTGAGGCGAGTTGTCCAGCAGGTCGCGCAGGACGTCCAGCTCGGCGAGTTCGATGTCCATCTTGACGTAGTCGATGACGCGGCCTTCGAGTCCCAGGCGCCGGACGATGTTCTCGTAGCGGTCGACCGGGAACGCCTGAAGAGAAACGAAAAGAAGGGGAGGTTTTGAACTCCGTTATATCAATATTCAGGGCACCGCAATCACATGTGTATATACAGAACACACTCAACACACCCAAGCATTTTACACGAATCAGATTCCGATAAATACGAGGATCGTTCCAAAAGTAATGCCTCCTATTTTTATTTAACTCTGCCCAAAGGGATCCAAGGAAATTGCTTATGACACTGTTATGATCGAACATTTGCGCTCATAACTTCAAGATTTTATTTCTCTGTTGCAGATATTAATGGCATGACACTCTACGAAAGCAACCCTTGTCATGGACGTGCGTCGGAAGCATCGAATTCCATGCAGAAGTCGCACCAGCCGAATTTCACCGGTGCCTGGTGAACGCTCACAAAACCGAGGCATTTGGTGTCAGCAGTTAGGAGATGAGTTCATCGAGTCAGAAGTGAGTGACAGACAGCGATCCGGACGCCCTTGCAGAGCCACCACTCCGGGAAATGAAGTATGCCTCGATTAACTCAGCGCTAATTGGCGGAGAACGGTGAGTGACATGCATGTAGAGTTGGATGGCAAGATCGTTTACAGTGCACTGACACCCACATCCAACTCGTCATGTATTTCATTCCCGTTGATGAGTGATTGAAGCGCATTTTAGTTTCCGGAGTGGTGGCTGTGGAAGGACGTTCGGAGTGTGATTTGTCACTCACGTTTCCGGAGTCGACGAACCCATCTCCTGTGCTGACATCAACTGCCTCGGCTCACAAACGGTCACCAGCGCCGGGGAATGTCAATGCTTCTGACACATGTCCATGACAGGGCTTGCTTTCTCTATATACTGTCATGCCATCAACATCTCCAAGAGAGACAAACATTTCAGGTTATGACATCATAACATCTTCCCGGATCCCTTAGAGTAGAAAAAAAAAGTAGGAGACATTACTTTTGGGACGACCCTCTTAACTTAATAGATCC
>NW_020871340.1:457123-459623 GCF_003789085.1 Penaeus vannamei | reverse complement strand
ACGAAGGTCACGACTTCAGTGGCAACAGGGGTATATAAACTCGCTATCAGTTCGGAGATTGTACCGTATGTCATGAGGGTCCTAGTAAGTAGCATGCTGTTACGGAGTTGTCTTTAGCTCTTCCTTAGAATTGCACTTTTTTCTGCATGGACATTCGTCTACCATCAAGAAGGTTGATTACAAATGCCTTCCCTCCCCATTTCTCTGAATGTATATTCTTCAATCATCAGTTGTGTTTAATATAAAAGTAATGAACTCCAGAGCAAGAATACAAATCATGAAAATATCTTGGATTCAGTCTCATATCTCCTAAATTCCTATTAGATTTAAGGATTTCGAATTCATAAAACCATTTTATATACTATTATTTCCTTATTTAATTCAAGGTTTAGCAGAACACTTTTGTATATATAATAAAGTTGCTAATTAAATTTTACCTACGAATTTCTTGCAAACAGGTAGTATAGAAAGTCCACCCCTTCCCCAAAATATTCATATACATATAAATTAAAATGTGTACTAAGAAAGTTTTTTTTAGGGGACTCAATTCTTAAACAATTCACAGGTCTTCATCTCGACTCTCTTGGTTTCAACTTCTGGAGCACTGCAGCGGTTTACATTGCTCAGCCACACACATGGGGACTTCGAAAGAAATCCAAGTAATGTATTTCGGTCTACGAGCGGTGGGTATGCTTTGATTCGATCTCATCATGGATCGAAGCAGTCCTCTGATATATCCTATTCTAGTCATACTCCGATCTCAACTCTACCTGGACAAACACGTAGCGGATTTTTCCCCAACGTGATAAGTGAGGTAAATAGTTGTAGAGAAGGACGGATACGCCATATAGACGGTACGTGTATCACTCCAAGGGTACAACAAAATCTTTTCTTTTTCGATTTTCCAAAGCAGCCCACCATTCCACCTCGGGTCGTACCACCTTTTAAGATAGATCATAATATACTCCTGATACCCATACCTGAGGAGAGCTTGGACTTAAAGCACGTCCGATCTCCTGGGCCTTTTAGTGTAGTCTATGTCCTTAACAATAACAAACGCTTATCCCAGTACGATATAGAATCGCTGAATTATTTACCACCTGAGCCTACATTCCAGTTCATTAGTTATAAAAACAAGCGTCAGAATTGAAATGTCGGATTATTATAACAATAATAATTGGTTGAAAGGTAAGCATAAAAACAATGAAAGCGCCTTTCAAGTTATATTTTCGCAATAGTGAGAATGAATAATGTTCCGCCAATGTCATCTTTGGACTTTTCCCTGTCTTTCTTATATTGTTTTAAAAGGTCGAAAGTGCATGTATAGTACAATTTCAATATTACCGATTGTTCTTTCGACAGACCCTTAGTGATAGCAAGATGATTGATGTAATTTGTGCAATCTCTGTACATACTTTCTAGAAATAAACAAAAAAAAGAGAGAAATGTTTATCACCTTCGCGCAGATACTCTTAAGTATATTTCTAAAAGAATAAAAAGAAATTGCAGAGTCACTTCGTTATGATTTAGGCTACCAAACAATTTTTGGAGGATTTTTTATACTTACAAAGATCCTGCTTGTGTTTTGATAGTTCTATTACATACACCCACTGTGTTTTCTGTAATCCCTTTTTTAGTTGTTTTTTTTATGCACATACACAATTAATCAACAAAAGTAAGAAAGAGAGACAGGATATAAGAGGGAGAGGGATTGCGGATGCAAAAATAAGACGGGAGAAATCCAAAACTACTTGAAAGGGGAAGTAATATAGAAAGAGAATGGAGATTTAGAGAAAGAGTGAGAAAGAGAAAGAGAATGAAAGAGAAAAGGTATATGCGATAGAGAGAGGGAGGGGTAGACTGTATATGGAAAAATGAGAGTGAGAGACAGATAAAGTCATAAGCTGATTGCCGAGAAGTGGTTAGAGAAGAGTGAGAATGAAGAGAAAAGGTATATGCGATAGAGAGAGGGAGGGGTAGACTGTATATGGAAAAATGAGAGTGAGATAGAGGTAGAGTTAGTGAGAAAGAGAGAGAAGGAAAAGGAGAGAGAGAGATGAGGGGGGGGGAAGGAAAAGGAGGAAGGGGGGGGAGACATATTGAGCAGCATAGAAAGGGAATGGGGGAGGACTAACTGCAGTAAAGAGTAGGGAGAGAACGACGAGATAAAATGAGAGACTAGAGTCTAGAGGGGGAGAGAGAGTGCTCACTTTTCTCTTGTTAACATTTTTTTTCTCTAATTGAATAAAATAATTTAACTAAAATGAGGGGGGAATAGTATAATTCAAAAGGTTAGAACGGAATAACTAAAATGAGGGGGGATTACTTTTCTCTTGTTAACATTTTTTTTCTCTAATTGAATAAAATAATTTAACTAAAATGAGGGGGGAATAGTATAAGGAATTGAAACATTATGATGAAGAATAAAATAAAAATAATATTAGTAATAATAATGTTAACAATAAGATAATGAAGTCTAATTATGATAATATAAAGCATT
>NW_020871340.1:444623-447123 GCF_003789085.1 Penaeus vannamei | reverse complement strand
TCTCGGTAATTTATTGTTATTTCCGAATTCATAACGATAAATAGATTATTAAAGAGAGTTTACACAAGATGCTTCTTTCTGTTAACATGCACTAAAAGGTTATTTGCTGCCTGCACAACTTCAAACGTACATAAGAGTATACATAGAATTTTGCTTTGGGAATCACATGGCATATTGTATCCCGAGATGTTTCGAACCTTTAGTCAGGCGGACGAACACCATGAGTTTTATATAATAACCATAATATATGAATGAAACTAATTTCATTGTCGCTTCTGCTTTGTTGTTTTTTTTTAACATTAATATCATTGTTAACGTTTTTCTTTTTTTTGCTGTTGTTGCACGCACGGGTTTAATATAACTACAAAACGGGTCTAAAACTGAGGGTATAGTTGTCGCTTCTGCTTTTCGTGCTGCTTGCTTTATGATATTATCATTATTGTTATTTTATCATTTTTGCTGTAGTATACATGGGTTTAGTGTAATACTTGCAGAATTGGTATAGATTTCAGAGGATCATTGTCTGCATTTCATTTTACCTGTGTTATAACTATATTGCTAATGTTAATTACTATTGCTAATGTCTTTTTTTTCTTCTTTTTTCTTCTTTTTTTGCTGTTCTGTTGTAATAATTGTCCATATTATTGTTCCTGTTATTAGTTGTTAGTGCTACAACTAATAGCAATAATAATATCTATTGTTATTGTTAGATGTATTGTCATTATTGCTATTAGTATTGACAATAGGAGTAGTCGTACTACTTTTAGTATTTATATTACTGTAATTGATATTATCGTTAACAATAACAAAAGCAAAAACAAAAATAACACCAACACCAACGCAATTATTAACAATTATAACACTAATAATGATAATAACGATGATAATTATATTATTATTATCATCATCATTTTATCACCATGATTAGCCATAAGAATCAAAGTTCCTGTTTTGCGTCCACCGCCCGCAGGTCCCTATAACGCCCGCCAAAAAAATATGTTTATTTACAATAAATTTCATTATTCCCCCCAAAGATCACACAACGCGACAAACGTATTCCATGCATCCACAATGCGATATCTGCACAATAAACACTGCCACCCATAACCAGCAAGCTAGCTACGAAGTGGCATTTCGTCATCGGGATAAGGTAGCTCTCTCGCGCCACTTGCATATTGTTTCGTGTGTAAATGTGCAGGCCATCACCAGGCTCCGTCTGCCCAGCACAGGGTTTATGCGCGGTCCCACAGTGGAGGTATTATGTCTCGTGTCATCTGATTAGGTTTAAGCTTCTGGCGGGCACGCCGTTGACCAGTCCGAGGCCATTTTGCGATTTGAACGAGTACTGGGGAATTCTACGGTCAATTCAAAAATATTTTTTTCGATTTCTCTGGGTTTATGATCGGATATCTTGATTTTTAATCGTATTACGAAGGGAATAAGAAACAACCATTATACAGATGGGGTGAATTGAATGCCTATTTATGACGATTACTATTGACTGATGATCGGCCTCTTCTTTCCGTGTCTTGTAACACATGCTCCGTGCTGTGGCCGTCCCCATGTTGCGTTTGCAGGCCACGATAGGTTCGGTGTGCGATCGGTTCGTCGCCGTGTATCAGGTGGTTTCCCACTGAAAACCTCTTAGGTTTCAAACGCAGTCACACCGATCTGACTGATGCGTAGGCTTATATACAAGAATGGCTTTGTGAGGCCATGTGAATAGTTGGGGGTGGGCCCAAAGGTTGCTCGATAATCATTCAGTTTTTCAGAATTTTTGTTATTGTTATGTTTATTTATGTTGGAGTAGATAATATCATCACAGATATTGTAATCTTCATCGTAATCATTACTGCTTGCAGCCTCATTTTTTATCAAATGTATCTGCTCATGCTTCATTCGTATTATTATTATTAAATCAATGTTATTATCATTATCATTATTATCATCATTATCATTATTATTATCATCATTATTATTATTATCATTATCGTCATTGATAATATAGCTATTATTATTGTTATTGTTGTTATTAATTTTTTATCGGCATCATCCTCATCCTCATCATTATCATCATTAGTATCTTTATTATCATCATCTATATCATTATAAAATTACTACGAATTATAATCATTATCATGTTTATTATCATCATTACTGTCAGTGCTATTATACTATTAGTAATATCATCAGTATCCGTATCATCAACATCATTATCACTATTACTATCATTTTTATCATATTCTGCTTGTATTTCACCTGTCCTTTCACATGTACATTGGACTGAAGTTGTTAGGCCGTCAATTTAAGCACATATCATTTACGCGACTAACCGAAAGGAATAAATACAAAGAGAAATGGGAGAGGAAGGGGAAAAAAGGAAGAAGGGGAGAAGAAAGGGGGGGTGAGAATGGGAGGCGAGGGGGCTTGAAGAAATAAAGGAGATGGGGAGTCGGCAACAAAGTGGATATGGAAGGAACTTAAAAGGGAAGAGAGGAAA
>NW_020871340.1:422123-429623 GCF_003789085.1 Penaeus vannamei | reverse complement strand
TGTTCAGTGGTAGGAATTATTTTTTAAAAGAAGACAATATGTAGAATAAAGGGAGGGGGAGGGGACGGAAGAGAGGGAAGGAGAGGAAAGCGGAAGAAGGGGAAAATATCAGTGAAGTGAGAGGGGAGTGGGAGAGAGCAATGGAAAGGGAAAGGGGGGAAGGGTAGACGGAGATTAAAGGGAAGGGAAGGAAAGAGAGACAGACAAAATAAGAAAGAGGCAAGAGAGAGGACATGGAAAGGGAAGGAAAATGAGGAAAAAAGGTCAATAAAAAAGCAGGAAAAGAGGAGAAAGTGAGGAAAGGCGCCATAAGGAAGAGAGGGGAGATGGAAAGAGGAGAAACGAAGGGAGAAGAAAGAGATGAGGACAAATATGGAGAGAAGGAAAGGGGGGAAGGGTAGACGGTGATTAAAGGGAAGGGAAGAAAAGAATGACAGACAAAATAAGAAAGAGGTAAGAAAAATGACATGGAAAGGGAAGGAAAATGAGAAAAAAGGCCAACTAAAAGCAGGAAAAGAGGAGAAAGTGAGGAAAGGCGCCATAAGGAAGAGAGGGGAGAGAGGAAGAGGAGAAACGAAGGGAGAAGAAAGAGATGAGGACAAAAATGGAGAGAAGAGGGTATAGAGGAGAGGAGAGAGAAGAGTAGCACAGAGCAGGGGAAGGCAAGAGAGCAAAGGAGGGAAAGAAATGGTGAGGGGAAAGTGGGCAAGCGAGGGGAGGCGAGAGGGGTCGTCTTGAGACCTGTGACGGCGATGAGAAAGGAGGAAAGGGAAGGCGAGAGAGAATTATTTCCTTAGTGCAATATATTTCCTCTGGGTCTTTGTGTGCACGCGTGTGTATGTGTGTGTGTGTGCGTGTGTGTGTGTGTGTGTGTGTGTATGCGATTCTGTACTTATGGTATGTACAAATGTTCGTGTCTGTGTTTCTGTGTGCGTGTGTGTGTGTGTGTTTGTATGTGTGTGTGTGTGTATATATATATATATAAGCGATGCCATGCCAATGGTATGTACAAATGTCCGTGTGTTTGTGTGTGTGTGTGTGTGTGTGCGTGTGTAAAAGATGCCATATTTATGGTATGTGCAACAGTTCGTGTCTGTGTATGTTTGTGTCTATGACTGTGTGTGTCTGTGTCTGTCTCTGTGCGTGTGTCTTCAACTTGTCCTAAGTAAAGGCAACGAATAAACACAGCTTACTCCACGAATAGACGTCAATTACCCAAAGGAATGTGTCCGATTCGCCCCATCAATTAAAAGGCGTCTCGATCGGCCGAGGAAATGATTAAGTGATCTGTGGTTCAGGAGGCGCTTGGCCCGCTCGGCTTGGCTCTCGGCTCTCGGCTCTTGGCTCTCGGCTCTCGGCTCTCGGCTCTCGGCTCTCTCGGCTCTCGGCTCTCGCTCTCGGCTCTTGGCTTTCGGTTTTCCCTCTGTCTGGCTTGATCCGGCTTTTCTCTCTGCGTGTCTAGATGGAAAGTTGTGGATAGGCGGATACACATACGCATATACACACATATATATATATATATATATATATATATATACAGACATTCATACAAATACATATATACGTATATATATACACATTCATAGAAATGCACACATTCACACACATTCGTATAAATACACACATTCATAGAAATACACACATTCATAGAAATATATACACATTCATATAAATATACACACATTCATAGAAATACACACATTCATACACATTCATATAAATACACACATTCATAGAAATATACACACATTCATATAAATACACACACGCACATACACATACTTACACATACACATGTACAAACATCATATACGTATATCTATGTGTACGTATGTATGTATCTACAGACGTGTGTGTCAAACATTCACATGAATATTTCATTTCAAGATTTTACATGCGAACCACGTGGAAAATAACTCCTGAAGCCGATGTACCAAGATTTAATTCTTATTCCTCATAGTGAACCGCATGAATTAATCAGCTTCTAATTCCCTATGTTTTTGTAAGGTTTTCTCATAAGATTCCTTATCATCTTGCTGAGAAAAAAATGGTCGAAAGTCGAAAGCACAGTTAAAGGGAGCGAAGGATCTGAATTAATATTCATAGAATTTCACATTCGGTTGCAACTTCTTTCGCTTGTCTGTGTGTAAGTATGCTGTATGTATATGTGTAAACTTGTGTGTGTGTGTATGTGTGTATGTGTGAGTGTGTGTTTGTGTGTGTGTGTGTGTGTATGCGCGCGTGTGTGTGTGTGTGTGTGTGTGTGTGAGAGAGAGAGAGAGTATAATAGAAGGAGAACGGACAGAGAGAGAAACAGAGAGAGAGAGGGAAGATAGAAAGAAAAAGAGGGAAAGATAGAGAGAGAGAGAGAGATAGAGAAAGAGAGAGAGAAAGTAGAAAAAAGAGAAAGATAGAGAGAGAAAAAAGAGAAAGAGAAAGAAGAGAGAGACAGAGAAAGAGAATCCAAAACTTTCCGTAGTCAAATCGGACGAAGACCTCCGTAGAGTGTGGGCAGAATAGTCTACAAGCGAAGCGAAGTCCAGAATATGATATTATTTTATTGAACTGTGCATGTATATGTATGTGTCTGTATGAGTGTGCTAGTAAAGGGAGATCAATATAAAGTTTCCAAAATTCTCTTTGTGTATCCATATCAGTTATCTATTCCTTTGACGAGTTCGAAACTTACGAAACACATCCTCATATATATGTATATATGTATATATATATATATTATTATAGTATATTATATATATATATATATATATATACCTATTATATATATATATATATTATTATATATTATATATATTATATATATATATATATATATATATATAGTATGTATACATGCATGTGTGTGTGTGTATAGGTTGATGTGTTGTGGTGTGTGTGGTGTGTGTGTGTGTGTGTGTGGGTAAAGTGTGTGTGTGTGTGTGTGTGTGTGTGTGTGTGTGTGTGTGTGTGTGTGGTGTGGTGTGATTGTGAATGTATATGTATGTGGTGTGGTGTATATTTTGTGTGTGTGTGTTACCTTCGTCTTCGTTATCAATCCTCCTTCGCATGGACGACCCCTTCTTGGAATATCGCACCACTCATATCCAGACTAGTCATTCTCAGAATTCGATCAGCGTTTCACCTGCTACATTATGAAAAATCGGTTACAGGTTTGAACAGCCGAAAACGGTTTGACGGCCAGGCGAAATCGTAACCTTGACGTAGTGGGACTTAGTGCTTGTGTAACAACGCGTGGGAGGCGCGAATAATACCCCGGTTAACGGACATATCCGCGCGCCCAACTACCGGAGCAAGTTTAAAATCGTGGATTATGTCCCCTTACGCGCCACAGCTTTCTCCAACCCCCTCTAATGCACGATTCTGGTTAAAGAAACCTCAGATCGCCTCGTCCGCAGTATGCTCTCTCTACCTTCTCGTCCTCCATGCGACAATCGGTGCTCAATCTTTCTCAAATTCCCCTCTACAACTCTTCTGTAGCTGCGTTTTTTCATCCGTCCAATCTATACGTTAGAATTTTAGAATAATCCCGGTCCCTCTTCACTCTATCTGATTTTAAACTTTGCCCATTGTCCTGCATAGCAGTATACTTTCTTCTACCCCCCTCTCTCTTACCTCTCCATCTTTAGTAGCCTTTCTATTCCCACCACTAATCCCACGAACCTTTTTCCTCATTTTTATTCCCAGAATTCCCGTTTTATGATCGTTCACCATCATTTCCCTCTTTAAGATTTCAAATTGTGTTGGCTTTTGCTACAACATTGTAAACCTATGGCCTCTTCTACTCGTCCTTTCTTGAGTCGCAACAAACGTTATTGCTAGTCTACCCGCCCGCATCTTTCTCCTCTTAAACCCTCTCTTTTTAGTTTGCGCCCAGGTTTTAGAGCTTCAGTTCATACCCTGCTATCGTACCCCACTCGTATTCCCCTCAACTCCTTTACTTGGTTGCCGCAGCACATCTATCAATTTACACGCGGAGCTTTACGCACTTACGTTTTACCATGCAATTCGTCTCTTACACATGGCACTCTCATCACTCTTGCTTGACCCATACTGTCTGTTTTATTTTGCAAATCTCCTGTGGAAGGAATGGCCGGGATACCCTCCCACCTCACCCCCTACTCATGGTCGCGCGGGACTCTGGACCCCGCAGGTGGCTAGACGATTTTGCGCTTCACCATACCACCCCGGTATATTCCCTCTTTCTTTCCTCTCTCCCCGGTTATTCTGCTCACCGCTGGCCTGTCGCTCTATCACTTATTCAGTGAAATTTGCTGCGCTTCTCATCTTCAATTTCAATACTAGTGAGGTGACATCTTTTACTACCTAGTTACATCTGTCTCATGATTGTCAGTTCTCTCTATGATCACTTATATAAAGTCGGTTATTTGGTTCCATTTGTCTGTCTGTCTGTCTCTCTCCTCCTCTCTCTCTCAGATTCTCTTCTCCTTACATTTGAGGGTAATTTCATACTCTACTTTACTTCTCTTCTGTCTCATTCTCTCTTTGCCAGTCTTCCTCTTCCTCGTCATCTCTCTCTTCATATTGTCTCTCGTCATCTCTTCTCTCTCTCTCCTCTCTCTCTCGATCTCTCTTACCGTCTTGTGTCTGCTCATACTCTCTGTCTCTCTCTCTAATTTCTAGTATTTCCTATTTCTGATATACCTTCTCATTCTATTTGTATATCTGCACTTATTTGTGGTTTGTCGGCCTATCTATCTATCTGCCTATCTACGACTATCTGTCCCATCTTTTTTTCTCTCCTTTATATATCGGCCCTCTTCCCTCTCCCTCACTTCCCCCATACTCTCTGTCCTTCCTCGCGTGCTCTCGGTATCCTTCTCTTTCTCCTATTTCTCTCTTCTTCTCGCATCTTCCTGTCTCACTTTTGCTCTTTCCCTCTCACTTCCACTTCCCATCTCTCGTCCGTTAAATCCACAGCCCTCATCCCTGTCTCTAAGAGATTATTCTTTCAATCCAACTCCCCTCTCGCGTATTACTGTCAAGTTTATCTAGTTCTCTGTTCCTCCGTAATCTTCTGTTCTAGTCCCTTTCTCCTTCACCCATCCCCCTTTTACTTCCATCTTCCTCTTTCTATCCTCCCAGTCTCTATCTCACCCTTTCTTGCGCTCTCCCGGCCCCATCCCACTTCGTATCCTGTCCTCCTGTCTTATTTACACCTCTCATCTTTTACTTTTCTTCCCCTCCTCCCTCCTACCGTATTCCATCCATCTCGTCCAGTGGTCCGAGCCTTCACCCATTCTCTTATCTTCCTTTCTCGGCCAGGCACACTTCCATCAGATGTCATTACCCTCCCTCTTCTCAGGCATACGCTCTCTGTGTGCCTTCTACCTTTCTCGCGCCCTCTTCCTCATTGCGAATCACGCCTTCCTCCCCATCCCAATTTCTGTCCACATACGTCCCTTCTCTCTGTCTCCCTTTCACTCGCCTCTTCCCTCATGCCACTCGTCGTCCATCTCCTCTGTTCGGCTTCTCTTCTTCTATCTTTCCCATCTTCTCTCCTCTTTCCCCTCTCTTCCCCACTCTTGTGACTCCTCCTCTCCCCCGAACTCTTGTGCAATTACCTTCAACTTAACGCCTTCATCTCCCATCCATTCCACCACTGTCTCCCTTCTCCCTCTCCTCTCCCTTCCACCATTCCTCTATCCTCCCCCATTCCTCTCTGTCCCTTCCGCTCATCTCCCTCCTTAACGCGGACTTCGGGGAGGGCAGCTGCAAACGTGCAAATAACAACCTATCATGTCCTCATTTAAGGTCGAAAATTTAGGGACAGAGAGCCCAATACCCAGCGTGTTGCAAAGGCTGATTTTGCCTGGCCGACGTTGCAGATAGGGGTAGGGGAGGAGGGAGGAAAGGAAGAGGGGGAAGGGTGTGTGCAGAGGGGAGGGGATGGAGTTGGTGGGAGGGAAAGAAGGGGTAAGGGAGGGAAGAGGGGTAAGGGGTAAGGAGGGAGCGGGAATGGAGAAGAAGGAAGAGGGGGAGGGAGGGAGGGGAGGGAGGGGGTGTGGGAAAGGGAGAGGAGGTAAGGTAGCGAGGAGGGGAGGTAGGTAGGAGGAGAAAGGAAGAGAGAGGGGGAGGAAAGGGTTAGAGGAGGGGAAAAGAAGGGAGGTGTTGGGCGAAAAGGAAAAGGGAGAAAGGAAGAAGAAGAGAGAAAAAGAAAAGAGAAGGAAGGGAGTGAGGAATAGAGGGAGGGTGATGGGAGAAAAGGAAAGGGAAGGAAGGGAGAAGGAGAGAGAGAGAAAGGATTAAGGATTCGAATGGAAGAAGGAAGGAAGGAAGAGAACGGAAAGTAAGACCAGGGGGGTAAGGATTCAGAAAGGAGAAGCGAGGTCTAAGAAGGGAGAGAGGGAGTACGGGGAAAAAGGGGAGAGAGGGAGAAGAAAGGAAGAAGAAATGGAGAGAGAGAGAAAGAGGAAAGAGGAGAGGGGAAGGGGAGCATTTAAGCGAAAGACTTAAAATGCGATCACTGAAAGAGACTGAAAGTGGGTCTTTGTTAAGTCGATATGGAAAAGAAATAAAGATTAATGAACAGAGAGTAATGGGTAAATAGACAGACAGACAGGCCTACTTGTCGATGGGAAGACAAAATAGATAAAGACAGATTGATGGGAGAAGAAGAGACAGATTGATGGGAGAAGATGGAGAAGATGGGGGAGAGGGAGGAGAGGGAGGGGGTTTGAATGAAGGTAAGGAAAGAGAGAGTGAGAGAGAAAGAGAGAGGGAGGGAGGGAGGGGAAGGAGAGAGAAAGAGAGAGAGGGGGGTAAGGGAGAGAGAGAGGAGGGGGTTGAATGAGGTAAGGAAAGAGAGAGTGAGAGAGAAGAGAGAGGGGAGGGAGGGAAGGGGAAGGAGAGAGAAAGAGAGAGAGGGGGAGGGAGAGAGAGAGGAGGGGGTTTGAAGAGGTAAGGAAGAGAGAGTGAGAGAGAAAGAGAGAGAAGGGGGGGAAGGGGAAGGAGAGAGAAAGAGAGGGTGAGGTGAGGGAAGGAGAGAGAGAAAGGGAGAGGGAAAGGGGTAGAAGAGAGAGAGAGGGTGGGGGAAGACAGAGAAAAGAGAGGAGAGAGAGAGAGGAAGAAGGGAGAGAGGGAAGAAGGGAGAAGAGAGAAAAAAAGAAAAGGGAAGGAGGGTGACAGACAGACAGACAAAGGGGAAGAGAGAGAGTGTGTATGTAAAACGAGAATGATTAATGACATGATTAAGAAAAACATGAGGTATTTTTTGTACCCCTAGAAAGAAATTAATGTTTTAATCAGTCTCAAGACATTCATGGTACATATCTTTGAATCTGACAATCATTCTGACTATTATCTTTTTTTTTCTTTCTTTCTTTTTTTTCTTTTTAGTAAAACCATTAGCGCTAAGCATACAAGACTGTCACGGTGCATAATTTTTCCATATGATAATATTTTTTTCTCTCTCTTTTTTTTTTTTTTTTTTTTTTTTCTTTAATACCGCTCGACAAGTCCTTC
>NW_020871340.1:404623-412123 GCF_003789085.1 Penaeus vannamei | reverse complement strand
GAGAGAGAGAGAGAGAGAGAGAGAGAGAGAGAGAGAGAGAGAGAGAGAGAGAGAGTATATCTATCTATTTATCTATCTATATCTATATCTATCTATATCGATATGTATCTATCTATCTATCTATCTATCTATCTATCTATCTATCTATCTATCTATCTATCTATCTATCTATATATATATATATATATATATATATATATATATATATATATATATATATTATATATATATATATATATATATATATATATATATATATATATATATATATACATATATATATATATATATATATATATATATATATATATATATATATATATATATATATATATATATATATATATATATATATATATATATATATATATATAACCAGTTTAAACCACAACCCAGCAACAAATCAGATCATGTTCCCCAGGCCTCTGTATTTTCTATGTTTTATGTATTTTTCTTAGAAAACTGATGAAAAATAGATAGATTTAGGAAAAAGCCATATTACTTATTCACCATTTGGATCAGAAAGTTGTACGAAAATATACGAGCCGAACGAATAAATGATGATACGGATAAGTACCGGAAAGAAAGTTTTTTGAAGTATTACATGAAAAATAAAATTGACACAATATCGTGTATCAAATATGGTAAGAAACGTATTATTCGTGTTAATATATCATCATAATGTAGATCAAGAGAAATATATTGTAAGGATTATGTGAAATCTTAGAGAACGCGGCTATAATGACAGTACATCAACACCTTAAGATGTGATCTATTGCTTAAGATATTGTATTAACAGAAAAAAATCCGCAATTGTGTGTTACCTTTCATTTGGTTCTGATTATTTCTGGTGAACACTATGTACAGCATAATACACTATGCATTTTTCTTTTTTTATTTAATTTTTTGATTGAAGGAGTATGGAAATTTGTAAGAATATTTTGGAAAAATCTCTCTCTCTCTCTATCTATCTATTTATCTATCTCTATCTATCTGTCTATCTATCGATCTATCTCTGATTATTTCTGGTTTACACTACATAATGCACAATGTATTATACCTTTGATTTTATTTATTTTATTTTTTTATTTGCTTTATATTTACACTTTGGTACTAATTCCCTTTCTTCCACGCAAAATGATATAGTAGTTTGGCTTGTGTTTATATCCTTTAAGAGACCATTTTTTCGATAGGCTCGATCAAATCTATTGTAAATAAATATAAACCTGTTTCAATTTCAAATTCAAGCTCCATCTCCTCTTCCCTCTTCCTCTTACTTTCTTATTTTCTCTCCCTCTTTATCTCGCTCTGCAGCTCTCTAGCTTTTCTCTTCATCTCTCCTCTCACACCTTCTTCCCTCCCTGCCTGTTCCTTCTCTCTCTCCTTTTACTCTCTCTCTCTCTTAATCTCTCTCCCTCTCTCTCTCTCTCTCTCTCTCTCTCTCTCTCTCTCTCTCTCTCTCTCTCTCTCTCTCTCTCTCTCTCTCTCTCTCTCTCTCTCTCTCTCTCTCTCTCTCTCTCTCTCTCTCTCTCTCTCTCTCTCTCTCTCTCTCTCTCTCATCTCTCTCCCTCTCTCTCACCTTTCTTCAATTCCTGCCTCGTCTTATTCACTTGCCCTCCCTCCCCCTCCATCTTTCTCACCTTCCTTCAGTCCCTACCTCTCATTTACCTTCATTCCCTCGCTTCCCCTTCCCATTTACCTTCCCATCCGCCCTTCCCTATCTCTCTCACCTTCCCTCCCACCCTTCCCTATCTCTTTCACCTTCCCTCCCTCCCTCCCCATCTCTCTCACCTTCCCTCCCTCCCTCCCCCATCCCTTTTACCTTCCCTCCTTCCCTCCCCATCCCTTTTGCCTTCCCTTCATCCTCCCTCCTCATCTCTCTCACCTTTCCACCCTCCCTACCCTATCTCCCTCACCTTTCCTCCCTCGCACCCCCCACCCCTCCCATCTCTCTCACCTTTCCTCCCTCCCTCTTTCATTCCTCCCCCAATAAAAAAGGCCCAAAGTCAACCCCTTTATGAGATACGTCCCACCAGCCCTTCTATCCTCATCGCAGAGGTGCCGCCATCCCCACCAATCTTGACAGCCGCCGCCACTATCTCTTCACGACCTCTTAAGGAAATCGATATCCTCCTGAAGAATAAACAGGTAGGGAGCCCAGCAGGAGATGAGGGGAAGAGGGAATGAGGGAGAGAGGTAAGGAGGGGTGGAAGGGAGGAAGGGAAGGGGAGGGCATAAAGGAGGTGGGAGAGAGGGGTGGACACAGGGGAGGGGGAGGAGGAGGGGGTGGAGAGGGAGGGTAGAGCCCAGCAGGTGATGAGGGAAGAGGGAAGGAGGGAGAGAGGTAAGGAGGGGTGGAGGAAGGGAAGGGAAGGGGAGGGGCATAAAGGAGGTGAGAGAGGGGTGGACACAGGGTAGGGGAGGTGGAGGAGGGGGTGGGAGAGGGAGGGTATAGAGCCCAGCAGGAGATGAGGGGAAGTGGGAATGAGGGAGAGAGGTAAGGAGGGGGTGAGGGAGAGCGGGGAAAAAGGGAGGGAAGAGGAACGAGGGAGGGAGGGAGAGAGGAAGGGTAGGAAAGAGAGAGCTACACGGGAGGGAGGGAGGTAGGAAGAGAGGGAACGAGGAAAGAGGAATGAGGTAGGGGAGAAGAAGAAGGAGGAGGAAGGTAGTAAAAAAAGAAAAAAAAAGGAAACAGGAGAGGAAGTAAGAGGGCAAAGGATAATTAAAAAGACGCAAAGAAAGCGGAGGGAAAAGAGGGAGGGAAGAAAGGACACCACAAGGCCTTTGATAATTCATCTGTTCTGAAGTTCGAGGCTCAGGCTGAAGGTTAAGGGGGTCGAGATAATGGGGGAAGGGGGAAAGAGGAGGGGGTAAAATGGGGTAAGGGGGAGGGGATAAATAGAGTAAGGGGAAAGGGGGATAAATGGGGTAAGGGGAGCACTGGAACTGCAGTTGGTGGATAATGACTGGTGACGTGTGTTGAAGCGATGACGGCAGAGAAGACCCTGTATTGGGAATGTATCAATTGTTTTATGTATATTTTATTTTTTCTTACGTTTATACTTGTCCTTTATATTTCATATTTTTCAGTCATAATCTCATTCCTTTTTTGTCGTTTTCTTCATCACATTTGATTTTCTGTTTTTTTTTTTCTTTCTTTCTTTTTCTTTCTTCTTTTTGCTGATTTTATTCATGTTGCATTGATCTTTGATATTTCTTTCATCTCCTGCCGTTTTTCTTTTTTTCTATCTTTGTTTTCTTCATTGCGTGTTCTTTCCTTCTCTATTTATTCTTATTAATACGCTGCTTTCATTCACCCATCTTTTTTCTTTCTTCTTCTTCTTTCTTCTAGTCTTTCTGATATTTAACGTTTTATCATTTCTTCTTCTCATATTCATTTCTATCCTCTTCTCCATCCTCCTACTATCGCTAATTCTCCTCCTCATTATTCTTTATCTTCTTCATCTTCTTCTTCCCTTTAACCTTCTTCTACTCCTCCTCCTCCCCTTCCTACTCCCCCTCCTCCTCCTCCTCCTCTTCCTATTCTTTCTCCCCCTCCTCCTCCTGCCCCTCCTCCTCCTCCTTCTCTCTCCTCCTCCTCCTCCTCCTTCTCTCTCCCTCCTCCTTCCTCCTCCTTTTCTTTCTCCTTGTTCTTTTCTTCCTCTTAATTCTTCTCCGTCTCCATCTCCTCCTTCATCTTCTTTGTCCTTCTACCTTTCCTTCAACTTTTCCTTCAACTACTCCTTTTCTTTCTCTTTCTTCTTTTTTCATTTTTCTTCTTCATCTCCTTCTCCCTCCTTCACCCTCCTCTATTTTTCTCTCTTCACTCTCCCTCCACCCCCTTTCCTTCCATATCATCCCCCTTCCTCCCTCCCCCTTCTCTCCCGTATCATCCCCCCTCCCTCCCTCCCCCCTTCTCTCTCGTATCATCCCCCCTCCCTCCCCCCTCCTCCCTTCCGTATCATCCCCACCTCCCTCCCTCCCCCTTTCCTTCCATATCATCCTCCCTCCCTCCTCCCCTTCTCTCCCGTATCATCCCCCCTCCCTCCCTCCCCTTCTCTCCGTATCATCCCCCCTCCTTCCCCCCTCCCTTCCTTCCGTATCATCCCCACCTCCCTCCCTCCCCCTTTCCTTCCATATCATCCCCCCTCCCTCCCTCCCTCCCCTTCTCTCCGTATCACCCCACTCCCATACCCCCCTCCCTCACCCCCCCTCCTCAACCTCACCGCCCCATCGCCTGTCACATCTCACTTCAAAAGTTCCAGAACCTTCCAATAATAATAGAGTGACAACGTCTGTTTAGAAAGGGAGGGAAGAGGAACACGGATAGTGAGGGAGAAAGGGAAATAAAAAGAGACCATAAGGGAAGAAGAGAAAGAAGGAAGAAGAGAGGAGAAGAGGGAGAGCAAAGAGGGAGGATGGGGGAGGGAGGTGTAGCAAGCTGATAACACAGTTCCTCCCGATAAGTAGCGACGGTCGAAAATATTATTCCCAAAGATGAGGAGGTCGACCTTACGGGCAGAGGAGGAAGGGAAGGAGGGGGAGAAAAGGTCGTTCTTTCGTTGCTAAAGTCCCCTGCGTGTCATTTATGAGAGGCGATAACGGCCGTAGAGGGGAAATGTTTGAGGGGAAGGAAGAGGGGGAAAGAGGGAGAGGCGGGAAGAAGGAGGGGAAGAGGGTGATAGGAAGAGACTGAAGGAGGGAGAGAGGGGATGGATAAATGAAGGGAGGGAGGAAATAAAGAGTGAAAGAGTGCGAGAAGGATAGAACGAGGGAAAGAGGGGGAAAGAGGAGAGACGGGAAGAAGGAGAGAAGGAAGAGACTAAAGGAGGGAGGGAGGGGGCGGATGAATGAAGGGAGGGAGGAAGGAAGGAAATAAGGAGTGAAAAAGGGTGAGGATGGAAAAAAGGAGGGAAGGGAGGGAAGAGGGGAAAGAGGGAGAGGCGGGAAGAAGGAGAGAAAGATGGTGAGAGGAAGGGACTGAAGGAGGAAGGGAGAGAACGGATGAATGGAGGAAGGGAAGGAGAAATTGAATGAGGACGAGAAGGATGGAAAGAGGGAGAGAGGGGAAGAAAGGGGAGAAAGAGGGAGAGAAGAAGAGATGAAGGAAGGAGTGAGAGAAGGCAGGGAAGACTTGACAGAAGGGAGAGAGGAGGGAGAGTGGGAAGCAGGGAAGGAGGAAAGAGGGAGAGAGAAAGAGACTGAAGGAATAAGTGAGAAGGAAGGAAAGAGGGAGAAAGGAGAGGAAGGAAGGAGAAAGGAGGGAGGGGGCAGGAGAGAGAGAGAGAGAGAGAAGAGAGAAGAAGAGAGAGAGAGAGAGAGAGAGAAGAGAGAGAGAGAGAGAGAGAGAGAGAGAGAGAGAGAGAGAGAGAGAGAGAAGAGAGAGAGAGAGAGAGAGAGAGAGAGAGAGAGAGAGAGAGAGAGAGAGAGAGAGAGAGAGAGAGAGAGAGAAGAGCAATATCAACAAAAGCAACAAAAACAGCACTTATGATAACAATAATAACTATGGAAATAAGAACGAAGATAGCAAAAATAAAGATAACAATAGTAGCAACAACGGTAATGATTATCGTCATAATGATAATACCACGGACAATAATAGCAATAACGATGATAATAATGATAAGAAAAAGAAAGTTATGGATAGCGACAACAACAAATAAAACAAAAAACAACAAAAGCAATAATCAATCAACCCGAAATCACACCACACAACTTCCTCTTAAATCGAAGTCACTCTCCAACCTCATCACCAAAACTGCTCGCTCGCTGCCTCTGATTAGGGCGCGTGTGACGTCATTGGCTTGTGTGTGACGTCATTGGGCTGCGTGTGACGTCATTGGTTTTTGTGTGACGTCGTTGGGCTGTGTGTGACGTCATTGGCTTTTGTGTGATGTCATTGTTTTTTGTGTGGCCTCATTGGCTTGTGTGTGACGTCATTGATTTGCGTGTGACGGCATTAGCATGTGTGTCACGTGATTGGCTTGTGTAACGCCATTGGCTTGTATGTGACGTCATTGGCTTGTGTGTGACGTCCTTGGTGTATGTGTGGCTTCCTTGGCTTGTGTGTGTGACGTCATTGGCTTAACTTGGGGATCCGGCAACAATGATAAAAATCATAAAAAGAAAACGAACGAAATGATAACAAAATACCTGATCACAATACGAGTAATAATAACGGATACAGTTACAATTTTCCCCCCAGTCTAACCAAAATAACAACCCTATATATGAACAGACCAGATCACAGTCTCATTGCATATGATCTCCCAGCGCCATTTTCATCACACAAAACCCGTAACCCATATAACATCCCCTACCTTTGCACATCATCATCCTGCGTAATAATAATTCTTTGTAGATCTCCCTTCCCCTCTCCCCCCCCCCTCGAGCTACTTCCCCTCCCCTCTTTCATTTCGTCCCCTACCTTCCTCCTCCTATTCTTCTTCTATGCTAATTGCCTTTCTCTTCTTTCTCCTCCTATCCTCTGTTTACTTTACTTTTCTTTTTTCCCTTTCCTTCCCCTCCTTCCCTGTGTATCAAAACTGCTGTCTATCCCCCCTAACCCCCCCTTCTCATCCTCCCTAAAATGTCTCTATTTCCTCCTTCCCCCAAATACGAACTATTTACCCCCGCTTTCTCTAAGTGTTCCTTACCTTCCCCTTTCCTTCCTTCCCCTTCTCCTTCCTAACTTCTACCTACTTCCCCCTCCTCCTAAGACGCTACTCACTTCTCCCCTCCTCCTCAATTGCTACCTACCTTCCCTCCTCCTCCTCTAAGACGCTACTCACCTCTCCCCTCTCCTTCCCAAATGCTACTTACCTCTCCCTTCCTCCTCCTCCTCCTCCTCCTCCAAAACGCTCCTCACCTCTTCCCTCCTCCTTTTCTCCTTCCCAAATGCTACCTACCTTCCCTCCTCCTCTTCCTCTTCCCAACAGCTGCTCCCCTCTCCCCTCATTCCCCTCCCCTCTCCCCCCCTCTCCGAAATCTTGTTCCCCTGCCTGTCATTCACAGTACTTCCCACGTTCTCCTTCCACTGTCACAGGTGGTACCGCGTGGGAGGAACCGAAGAGGGAGGAATAGGAGGAGAAGAAGAAGAGAATGGGGAGTAAATACAAAGGAGATTAGAAACAGGTGGAGAAAATGATAGAAGTGAAGAAGGAAGAGAAAGAGGAACAGGAACAAGGAGAGAAGGAAAAAAAGAAAGAGAAGAAACGGGAGAATGGGTAGGAGAGAGAAATCGCCTAGTATAGTGGGAGGAGGACCGGGAGTAGGAGGAGGGGATCGGGGCGGGGCGGAGGGCGTGGTTTACACTCACCTGTTGAAGGCCCCACCCTCGTCTCTCCCGGGCCACCTGTTGAAATACCTGGAGCTGGCTGGCGGGCGCTCGAGCTGTCGTGCGGGCGCCGTGGTGGAGCTTCTCTGGCGTTTGTATACTTGCGGGCGGGTGTGTGTGCGTATAGGTGAATGTACGTATGTATGTGCACACAAACGATTTTT